>JAVXUP010002200.1:0-151383 GCA_033070095.1 Escallonia herrerae | reverse complement strand
TGATTTTCCGAGTCTTGCAAATACCTTTCCATATCCAGGACCCTGTCTTCTTCGGAGTATATTCAAGGAAATGAATGCCTCTCAGATATTTTGATTTCATAATAGCACCCATAAATCATTCGAGTTCTTCACAATTGTCCATCCCAATTTAGCGATCAAATCCAGATTGAAGTCGTGCATTTTTTTGAAACCCATTCCACCAGCTGATTTCGGTATGCATATTGAGTCCCAAGCCTTTGGGTGGAAATGAGTTTTTCCATCTTCTTTCAATCCCTACCAGAATTTTCGCATCCTTTTATCAATCTTCTCTGTAATTTCCTTTGGGAGAATGAATGTCGACATCACATAAGTTGGAATCGCCATAGCCATAGCTTTAATCAAAGTTGTTCTACCAGCTTGAGAAAGTACTTTGCTCTTCCAGCTTGCTAACCTCCGTTCCACTCTTGTAACTATCTCCTCAAAGAGTTTGCTCTTTGGTTGATTTGTAAAAATAGGCAGCCCCAAATATTTCGCCTCTTTTGGTGCTCTTTTCAGCTTCAAAATTCTGCAAATTTCGCTACTCGAGCTCGGGTTGAGGTTCTTGCTGAAGTAGATTTGAGATTTTTGTTGGTTTGTACATTGCCCAGACCAAGAATTGTATGTATTCAAACATTGTTGGACTGTTTCAGCTTCTTCTCTATTTGCCCTGCAAAATATAATCAAATCGTCAGCGTAGAGGAGGTGTGAGATGGCGGGGCTACCTCTGCTCGGTTTGATACCGTGTAACACTCCTTTATTTTCAGCACTTAGAAGTAATCTTGTAAGAATCTCCGAAGCTATGATGAAGAAATAAGGAGACAACGGATCTCCTTGTCTCAAGCCTTTTTGAGGTTTTATGTAGCCGAATGGAGCTCCATTCAAGATAGTGGAGAAGCTGGTGGAGGTAATGCATGAATTTACCCATTGGATCCAAGTTGGTGGGAAGCCCAAATTATGAAGAATTTTGATGATAAAAGGCCACTCGATTTTGTCGTAGGCCTTCTCCATGTCGATCTTTATTGCCATGAGACCTGCTTCCTTCTTCTTTCTCATGGAATGCCAGATTTCTTGGACAATAATACTATTGTCATTTATCAATCGCCCAGGAACAAATGCCGATTGCATTAGCGAAATGATTTTGTTGAGAAGTGGTTTCAGCTTGTTTGCCAGGATCTTGGATATCACTTTATAAATAACATTACATAGGCTGATCGGTCTGTAATGCTCGGCTTTTGTGGGAGAAGGAATCTTGGGCTATGGCGATTCCGGTGGTGACTGCCGGCAGTCTCCGGCGGTGGCTGCCGGTGGTCGCCGGCGGCCGACAGTCTCCGGCGGTGGTCGCCTGAGGTGGCTGCCGGTGGTGGGAGGGTGGTGGTGGTGGTCTAAAAAAAAAAACCAAAAGTGAAAAAAAAAAAAAAAACCAGTTTTTAGAGTTTTTTTTTTTTACTCTTTAGTTTAAAAACTTATTTTTTAAATTAAAAAAAAATGATTACCAAAAGCGTCTTTTTTTTTTAATTTTTAAAACTGAAAAAAAAAAAGACAAAAAAAGAGTGTCAAACCTACCCTAAGATCCTAAATAGATAACATTAATTTAAAAAAATGTGGTCAAGGACAATCTGTCCAGTACACAATTTTTTTTTGGTTAATAAGAGGAACATTTCATATATAATCATCTATTTTACAGACATAACAAATAACATCAATTGCTACCATTAACACTAAAAATTAACAAGTAACTTATAGACGCAATACAAATTACAATTGAAATTGAATTAGAACAGAACATATCCTACACTTCGGTCTAACTTTATGTAATAAATGAAGGCCTAACTACAACAACTATGAAACACCGTAAATCTAAAAACGAAACAATTACAATGAGGAAAAATCAACCGGAACCGAACAAATAAGTTAAGGTGCACTCGACAACCAATCACAGCGCAAAGACAAGAGGCAACCGACTTTGTGCGGTTTATAATATTCCACTAACATTTCGTCCAGCAATAAACATCTGGCCACCGGCGATAGAAATCTAGCCGCAGCCACAACACAACCCCTTTTGCCGATAGCCTCTAAAACATATTAGAGCTGTTATAAAAAGTAAATTTTGCAGGTATTTGCGGCTGCCGCCGGTGGAATTCCGACCACTACAGGCAAAGATAACACGACACAACAAGCTCCAACCAATGATGACAGATAGCTTGCACAATTAGTTCGGAGGAATTGGTGGGGAGGGAAATTGAAAATGCTCATACATTGAGAGCTGATCGGCTGTAATGTGACAAAGTGATCGCAATATTTACGTTATGCTAAAAGTCTTTATAAGTAAATGAGAAATTTTAATACTTTGGTCGGTCAAACTTTACTATTAAGAAAATTACTTGATCAAACATTATTATAAAGAAAATTAATCCATATACTCCTTTCATGAACTATGATTTAAACTGTAAAGCTAACTCAATCAAATTCCCAATTTTTTTGGGTTAAAGTCAATCTTTACCAAATGCAGAACATTCTAAGTTCATCCAATCCAAATTTACTCAGGTCTGATCATTCCTCACTCATTTGAAACAGGCTCTTAGTGTGTCAAAAACAATGTAGTTAAGAAATGGAGAATGTTGGGAATAGTGATGTGTTTAAACCCAAAAGGTAAAACAATTATCTTAGTTCAATCTATAAATAACAAGATAGTGTTGAGCTCCGATCGCCATCACCATAAGGCAATCCTGGATCTCTTCCAAACCAGCAATCCCCCATCAAAGATGCAAGAAGTAGAGCTGATATTGCAGAAGCTCAGAAGCCAAGCGTAACAAAGGTATTGCATCGAAGACCCAACACAAAGTTGGTTCTTCTTACATGTTAGCTTTCTCATCACCGCATTTACTTCTTTAAATCTGATGCCGGGACAGACATACGATGTATAACACGAAATCTTAACAGATAACTTGGGAGGTTCAAAATTTGGCTACTTGTAATTTGAAGGAAGAAGGGGAGATGAACAACTTCCTCCAATCGTGTGAAGTAGCAGCTTTTAGGCACCATGCAAAAGGTGGCTTGTTACTGCGTTCAAGAAACAAAGCCCCCGTGTCTGACTGAGTGCCATTCCTTTCAGACCTCCACAAGTAAACAGGTTAGTTCAACACTTTGTGATCCAGATTCACTTAATATTGAATGGTTAGTTCGCTAAACTGTCAAAAATAATCGATGCCTTCGCCTTTTCTTCTGACAAATCAGGCTTTTGATCCCTCAATGATCTTAAAATGGTCGAGATCTCAAGAAATGAGTGCAGCAAGTAAGGCAAATAAACACAATCAGCAATTGCCTATGTTATGGTTTTTCATACCATTATTAAAAGATTCAACAGATTCACGGTATGTCGTTACTCTACGATTACCTATTCAAATTGTGGAAGAAAAATCAGAAATAGACGCCCGATAAGCAACTAAGGACAGATGCAAAAGCAATGTACCCAGCTTATTGTATCACGAAACAAGAATGAATATCGTGGATCTTCAACCGGGTAGATGGATCATGGATCTTGGCTCCAAGCGGCAGACGGGTCGCCACCAATAGGCGCCTGCTGTTGACTCAGATTTAGAGCCATCATCACCCACTAATCATGCAATCGAATTGCTTACCAGTTTTACATTGACTCAACCAAAAAGACCTCACACTAATTCAATTCAAACAAATGAAAGGGAACCAAGGAGTGAAACCCATTAGAGAGAATCAAAGTAAAGCATTTGAACTGGCAAGAGACAACAAGAGATTGAAACTATCTGAGGCTGTAGGGATACCAGGGCAGATGAGGAGTACTTGGAAGCGTTGGCAACTGAACTGCTGGGGGTGTGTTGCAGCGTTGCGATGCTTTATAAGAGCCTTTCACGAAACCCTAAAGACGCGTAGCAACTGAAAATTACCAAAAAGGACAGATTAATCTCTTAAATGCCTTCTTCTTTTTTTTTTTTCCTTTTAGGGCTAATTACACCTATATCCCTCAAGTTTGGGGGTAATTACAGGTAAGGACAATAGTTTTGACAAATTACACTTATGTCCGTTGACCAAACGGAACCCTAAAAATCCTAACGGTTTTGATGAAAAGACTGTATTACCTCTCAGTTGGAACCTTATGTTTTTCTAATGCCATTACTTCATTAAAAAAAGAAAAGAAAGACTTAATCCCCCACCCCCACCCCTGACCTATCTACATCCCCCTTCGTCGTCACCCACCCCGGCGCCGCACCCCTTCCCCTTCCCCGGCATCGCACCCCATCTGCACCCCCTTCGCCGTCACCCACCCAGGGGCTGCACCCCTTCCCCTTCCCCGGCGTCGCACCCCATCTGCATCCCCCTTCGCCGTCACCCACCCTGGCGCCGCACCCCTTCCCCTTCCCCGGCGTCGCACCCCATCTGCATCCCCCTTCGCCGTCACCCACCCCGGCGCCGCACCCCTTCCCCTTCCCTTCCCCGGCGTCGCACCCCGCCTGCCTCCCCCTTCCTCGTCGCCCCATCATCACCCACGCAATCTTCCTCCCCTTCCCCGGCATCGTACCCCGCCTGCCTCCCCCTTCCTTGTCAACCCGTCACCGCCCACCCCGCCTGCCTCCCCCTTCCTCGTCACCGCCCACCGCAAGCCACAACGTGTAATCTCCTGCCGGCGTCAAAACCTATCGCCGGAGACGGCACTCTTCCCCCTCATCTCTTCTCTTCTCTTCTCTTCTCCCCCACAGCAACCCACTCCCTCATTCCATGCCAGCAGCTCCATCGCCCCCCCCCCCCAATTTGCAATTGCAGATTAAAACCCTAACACCCTAATTTGCAAGTTAGGGTTTTGAAGCCCTAATTTGCAAATTAGGGGTTTGAAACCCTAATTGGCATGAGACCTTTGAGAAATGGCAGATTGAAACCCTAATTAGCAGATTGAAATCCTAATTAGCAGATTGAAACCCTAATTGAGAAATGGCAAATTGAAACCCTAATTTGTAAATTAGGGTTTTGAAACCCTAAATTGAAAAATAAGGTTTTGAAACCCTAATGTTTCTTAATTTAAAATTTTTAAACTATTCTGTATATAAAGGGGTAGTATTGTCATTTTAAAAATACGTATTGCTGACATCATTAAAAAAGTACATTTTTTGGACGGAACCCTAACGGATGGACACGTCTGATACATTTTAAAAGTGTTTGGTCACGGAATGTTACATTTTGAAACTTTGTGTCCTTGACTGTAATTACCCCCTAACCTCAGGGATATAGGTGTAATTAGCCCATTCTTTTAATTTCTTGAGGAGGATTAATAATACCACAAAGAAAAAAAAATTGTTCTTATCGAAATTGCAAAGAGGTAGCTATAACTTCCCATATAGTGCCATTGTTGGTCGTTAAGTGTCTTTAAAAGATAGTTATATCCTTCATAGCACCTTTAATAATCATTAAATATTTTTTGTGACTTTTATATAATGACATTAAAATAGTGTTTTTAAGAATTATTGCTACAAGTGACCTTCATATATAGTTAGTGACATTAGTCATTGATGTAAAAGAAATTATTATTATCTTCCTACAACTTGGATAGTAGCAAAAAGATTTCCTATCAAAAATGTTTTTGGCGGCATTTTCACAATATATAGAACTTTTTGAATTATTTTTGTTACTTAAAACTTAATAAAGATACTTGTTTTTGGAGCTACTCAAGATCTAATGCACGGCTTCAAAGTTAATGAGCAGTTATCTATTTCTCAAACCCAATTTATTTTTAACAAAGTAAAACTACAATTTAAAAACAAAGAGAACCAGTTAAAAGAACACATAAATAAGTTTTAGGCGACAAGAAAAGACCGTATAGCCAAGTTGTTTAGATGTGGGCGCCATACTAGATTAAAAATTATTAAAGGAAATTGGACAAAAAATGATGAGAACTTGTCTTTGATTGATTCTAAAAAACAGAATTTAAATCTTAATCAGTTTGTTGTTTGGTAAAAGTAATTGTAAATTAATTTAAAATTACAAAAAAGTGTTTAGATAAAAATGCTTAAATCAGTTCCACAATGAAAAAAATGACCATAGATGACACTTAATAAATAAATTTCAAATATTCATTTTGAAAGATAATTTTAACGTAACTTTTATTTGTAAATAACTATAATATAAATAAATCATCGAAAAGCTATTTTCACCCACCTACAAAAGTTGTATATTTCTTATCTAAATAAAGAACACTCACAATCTCACATTGATGCTTGTATTGTAATAACTTTATGTATTACAGTGTATGAGATGTCCTTTTGTAAGAAATATGAGGATGGTATGATAAATTAGAAGGTCAGACTCAATTCTAAGAAAAAGTGATTATTTTATAATTTTTGCTTTTTAGGATTATGAATTTAATCAATTTATAACCTTTTGAGACATATTAAATCCCTTAACTTTTTTGTCAAACTCCCATATACCTGATTGATCTAGATTAAATCAGATTCGACCATTCTAAAATCAATCCCAAAACTAGAGTAGGTTTAGTGTGATAAATTTATCATGTAGTCTATTCAAGTTGAAAGGGAGCATTTAATGTACGTGTATAGTGAGAATATTTTGATAATTCTTTTTGTCAAACTTGATTCTTCAAAACTGATTAAATCAGAATTCAAGAAAATAAGGATTTTAGATTTTATTAGTTTTGAGTACATTAAAGCAGATTTAATCAATTTTTTTTTTTATCAAATACTTCAAACCTGATTTAATCTGGATTTAATCAGTTTTGACTATTCTAAAATCAATCACAAACACCTTCTAAGTACTGTTCCCAACCTACTTTGGTCTCACCCAAGGACCTAATAGGGGTTCCGTTTTGCGTGACACATCACATATACAACGGTTAATTTTTCAACGCTCACAAGCTGGTCAAAGCGACACATACTCAATTCACGTGAATTGCTCGTGAAACAAAATTGGCATGCCTTCCCTCTTAGGGGGTTGGCCACCTTAGGGGGTCGGCCACCTTACCCTTCAAAGGGTCGACCCCATCATTTCACTTCTCTTCAATGGACCATGCATCGTCTGCGACACCCCTGGCCCGCGCGCCGTCTCTGCGAACTCCGTCGCCCGGGCGCTGTCTCCGCTACCCCGGTCGCTGGTAGCCCGCGCACCGTCTCCGCAGTGCCATCCCTAGCGCCCGTGCACCGTCTCCATGACACCCGTCGCCTGCGCCCGGGTACTGTATCTGCTATCCCCGTCGCCCCGCGCGCAATCATTATACATACTCTGCCGCCCCCATGCGTCGCGCCACTGATACAGTCACGCCCCCTGGCTCCCTGTCACACTACATTGTCCTCGGCACCATACACACTTCGCCGCGCCCATGCATCGCCCAGCTGATACAGCTGTGCCCCCAAGCTTTCTGTCACACTATCGTGCCCCCGGAACCTCAATTACTCCGTTGCGCCCATGCGCCGCGCCCTCAGGCTCTCTGTCACAATGCCACAGTCATGTTACATGCCCCCCAGGGCACCACACTCATTCACCACACCATGCACCCCCACCATGGACGTAGAGCATGCTTCGACCCACTCTCCGAAGTGTGCAGCATCCCGCGTGGATAAGCGACTCCTCCAGGACACTATCTCCACCGGGAGCTTTTCAACTCCCTTTTCGCCAGGTAGACGGCTCCTTCAGGATGCTACTTCAGCATGTCAGGTAGACGGTTCCTCTGGGATGCTACCTCGACGCGCTCAGAGTGCTCCAGCACAAGGACTCACCAGCGAGGATAGGCTACTCCTCTGGTACACTATCTCCTCCAGGGAGCTTTTCAACTCCCCTTCTGCCAAGTAGACGGCTCCTCCGGGATGCCACCTCGGCCCATCAGGTAGACGGCTCCTTCAGGATGCTACATCAACGGGCTCCAAGTGCTCTGGCACAAGGACTCACCCGCGGGGATAGGCGACTCCTCCGGGACACTATCTCCACTAGGGAGCTTTTTAACTCCCCTTTCGCCAGGTAGACGGCTCCTCCGGGATGCTACCTCTGCTCTTCAGGTAAACGGCTCCTCCGAGATGCTACCTCGATGTGCTTCGAGTGCTCCGGCACAAGGACTCACCCCGGGGATAGGCTCGTCTCTAAGTCACTATCTCCGCTAGGGAGCTTTTCAACTCCCCTTCTGCTAGGTAGACTGCTCCTCCGGGATGCTACCTCTGCCAGTCGGGTAGACGGATCCTTTGGGATGCTACCTTGACGCGCTTTGAGTGCTCTGGCACAAGGACTCACTCGCTAGATAAGCAACTCTTCCGGGACACTATCTTCGTCAGGGTGCCTATGCGACTGGCCTACGTGCTCCGGCACTGGGTGCTCGCGTCGGCATCCCTAGGGACATTGACCCTCGGGTCACTCTGAGACGGGAGTAGGTCTTCAGAGGGCATCGCACCTAGTCCACCTGGCAGCTAGGCATCGGGTCTTCCCCACCGCTGCCACGCATGTGAGACTCTGCAAGGGCTTGGATTGGTGACTAGATCAAGGGGGTTCTCTGGCCACACCGATACTGTGGGAGCCAATCTTTCCAGACAGACAGAGTGACGCTATGGGGGGCAGGCCAAGTGAATATGCTATCCAACAGTCTGTAGAGCACAGGCACCTGTGGACCCCCTCGGTGATGTGTCACACCTAGGGAGCGCCACGTGTCGCTTGATAACATTATCATCTCAACTTCTATAAATTGGGGTCTTGAGATTTCATTTGGAAGGACTTCAGATTTTAGATTCTCACTTTCACTTTCTCTCTCTAGAATTCTAGAGAGAGAAACATACATGACCTTGACTCTATACCTAAACATCGGACCGTGATTGTCGTCGTGTATTCATCATGCGCCATCGCCCTCGCAGCACTGCCACCCTCAAGCTCTGTCAGGGAAGCCCTTGGTCTCTGCCCTTGCTCCACCTTTACTGTGTCTCACATCAACCTACTTGGCATCTGACTCAGACTGCATTCCTTGTGACACCTCCATGTCAATTGCGAACCCACTTTCCTTGGCATCATTTTGGCGACTCCGCTGGGTAGGTGAGCATCACAATACAGTTCGTCCATTGCCTAACATACCCAAGCAACCATGCCTTAGCAACGCAGGGCTACCAGGACTGCGAGCCAAAGTCTTAACCCAGCCATTCAAGAGGAGCGTCACCCCGAGGACCAAGAAAAGACCAGCCACAACCAACTCTAGCCTCTCCCCGGGATGGATGCACCCAATGTAGCCGCGTTCATTAGTGCCACAATCCAACACCTTACTCCTACCATCATCGAACTCCAAGACTCTCAATCATCTCTCATAGCCGTGATCTTAGAAATGCAAAAATCAATCCAAGTCATGACTTCAAGTCGTCGACTCCTCAAGGCCTCAGAGCTCTCCACCCTATGCCCGCTGCTCACCCCGTGTCATCCCAAGCTCTGGGGTTGGCCGCTCCTGCTCAGATCTAACCTTCAGGGCCTGGGCTAGTTTTGGACACTGCCCAGGCCCCAGTGTCGCTACCACAACTGCCTTAGTCCTCTAGGCCCTCTGCAGTAGGACTCGCGGCACCTCAGCCTGCGGCGCCTCAGCCCGCAGCAACCCAACTCACCCTTGCTCGGAGTACTTCAGAGACTCACGACTCAATTGAGATGGAGCCTAACCCTAACATAACCGACCAAAACCTAAACACAAGCCATTCCCCTGGCTTGCTTCAGTTAGCCCTTCTTGACGGCCGACCTTCTACTGCTGGCACTACCCCTGTGCAAACCCCACCCCAGAAAGTTATTCCCCACCACCAACCCTTCTCTACCGTTATTATCCCTGCAACACCTCAGGTCGCCCCGTCTGGGGACTCTGGTGCCAAGATCATCCCAACATGACACAAACCCTCGAATGCTTCGTATGTCACCGAGCATGACCTTGACGCCATCCTACACCGTCTCAAGCAGTCATCCGTACCACACTCCCCCTTTAAGCTATCTGGCCATGGTCCCTACTCTGGCAACCTTGCCATCAGGTCCTACCCTGTCAAGTACAAGAAACCAGCCTTCATCATGTTCAACGGCAAAGAGGCAATGCCCGCGAGCACCTCACCCGTTTTGCTGGCCTTGGAGCATCACGGGGAGGACGACACTTTGAAGCTTTGGGAATTTCACAAATCCCTAATTGGCCTCGCCTACTCTTGGTACCACCAGATCCCCGACGGTAATATCTACTCCTGGTCTGACATGGTCCAACTTTTCCTTGACAAGTTTCATTATGAAACAGAGCGTGTGACCATCGTTGACATTGCCAGAATCCACCAGAACCCCGGTAAAGACCTCAATGCCTATGTTACACGATTTCATCACAAGTGCTTGGAATGCACTGACTTCAGCAAGGATGAGACCCTTGTACCCCATTTGCATCAAGAACATGAAAGACACCTAGAGGGTCTACCTTAAAAACCTCCAGCTTCTGTCTTGGGGACATCTCAAGGAAGCTGCACAATGCACTTATGACTTGGTCGGTCCGTCAAAGACCTCAAAGCCCTAAACTCATATTGCCCTAGCCGCGACGGTGGAAGCAACCAGTGACGACGACAACAGCCATAAGCGCCAATCCCAAGGAAGGGGTGGGCTCCCTGACAAGAGAAGGTAGTCGACGCTTGCCCCAGAATACCCATGCGACCTGAAGACAGTCAAAGCTCTCCTCAAGACCTAGATCAACGACAACTCCATAACCCTGCCCGATGCCAAAGAACCTACCCTGGAAGACCTAGTTCTTCCCAACTAATACCCTTATCATAGAAAGGTCGGTCACGACCTCAAGTGGTGCAGGGGCCTCAAGTTTACTTTCGCTGATAAGATTGCATCCCTCAAACTCTAAATGCGGGACTAATGCCCCACCCGCCCAAGCCCTAGCCTGCCCTAGTGCATTTTTACTTGTAATTTTTTCTGTCATTTTGCAAGTTTCAATATGCTCACTCCCCTTGTATCAAGGCATGTTGCCTCCCTATGTTATCAATTAAGTTGCATTTTTCTGACTTAGAAACTTTTTCACGCCTACTGACACCACCCTTGTTGCCATCACCTACTCCTTTGGGGGCTTCACCCCTTCCCTACCTCACACAGGCCATGTTTCCTCCTTCCACCTGCCTCACATGCCACAGTAACTTGGTAGGTGGTGCGCGGGGTGGCTCGAGCCATGCTACTTGTTGCCTCTGTGACTCAGTCGGTCGTCCATGCCAGCCCGCCATCCTAAGTCACCCATCCCTCTCATCTCAACCCCTTGTGATCGAGGTGGCATCACCACCTCATATCCATTTATTTTTATTTTAATACTTAGACAAAAATTCTTCATTTTCACGGTAGCGTCACCACCCCTGCGGCCTCCCTTGGCACCCTTGCTCGAGCTCCACTCTCCCCTTTCTGGGACTTAGAAATTTTTTTTAAATTTTTCCATCACCAACCCCCTCACCCTCTTTCCAACACTTAGAAAAATTTTCAACAAAAATTTTCACCCCTTTCTATTCTATGCTCCTTCCAACACTTGAAAAGGTTCATCAACATTTAGAAAAAATTCTCACACCCTCCGCCCTCCTCCATCTCACACTGCCTACTTGCAGTCAGGTCACCACCCTTTCACTCTCTCCAATACTTAGAAAAAAATTTCATCTCCGCTGCCACCAACCCCCCTCACTCTCTATCCAACACTTAGAAAATTTTCACAATTTTTTTTATCTCTCCCCCACCCTCCGCATTCTCTCCCTTTCACTTAAAAATCTCTCTCTTATTCAAAAAGTATTCACACCTCCCATTCTCTTTATATACACATTTAGAATTTCTTGGGGGCCTCCTTCCTTGGGGCAAAAAAAAACCAATTTCAATTTCAAAAACAAACCAAGATGGGCAGAACCCACCTGCGGAGGCCCGACCCGCGCCTGCCCCGACCCATTTCCCTTCATCCCTCCATCCCCACGGGTTAACCCTACCCAATCCATGATCCGAATGACCCGACCCGTATCCTAGAAACCCTAACCCTAATTTCCCTCACCTATTTCTCTCTTCTCCTCGCGCTGTAGCACTTCTTGCGCCGCCACCAGCTATCTCGGCCACTCTCACGATCGATAGGCCCTTAGCCGACGCTGCCCTACCCCGTCGACCCCCTCCCCCCCATTGACCCTCACATCCCTGCCAACCCTCACTAGCCGTTTCTCTTCCTCTCCCGCGACCCCGCAAGCCTGCGGCCCCTTGGCAGCCATGCCAACGCCGCCGCCTCTCCCTTCTCCTTTTCTTTTCTTCCTCTTTTTCATCAATCTCCCACCCCTGGCTAAGCCCCTACCCCGCCAACCCCACTTAGCCGACCCCTCACCCCCTCGTCCCCTCCTTTCCTTTGTCCATTTCTTCACGCCGCCAGCGCGCGAAAACCCTGCCACCTCTATTTTTTTTCCTTTTCACACTTTGGCCACTATTCCCGCTACCCAACTGGCCGAGCCCCCTACCTCGCTGACCCCTCCATACCCTTCTTCGGCCACTCTCCACTCCTCTACACTTCGGCAGCCATAGCTTAACCCATCTTTTCCCTTCATCAACCTTCCTCGTCGGCCAACCTTAGGCCACCATCACCTTCACACCCATGGCCGCCCACTTTGGCCAGCATACCCAAGGCCCACCCCCTCCACTCCTCTTTCGACCTTCCCACTTTAACACCACGGCTGACAAATCACCCACTCAACTGACCTTCCGACCCTTGCTTCACCTTTTCAGTCGCACACCAAGGCCAACAACCCAACCACGTTCACATCACGCTGACGGTCGAACACCAACACCATCACCAAACATCATCGCCACCACTATCACAAGCATTGCACAAAAAAAAACTCTTTGTGCGAACACAATGCGCACCTCGCACTCCAATCTTCATGTTGTTTCTCCCTTACTCATTTCATCACTTTTTTCGTACTTAAAATTCTTCTTGCAACTTTGGCTACACTCGCATCAACCGTGAGCTTGCGCCCGTCACCACACCCTTGTCACGCCCAACATCGCGACGTCTCCCAACGTCAATTTTTGGTACGTACGTGGTACGCGAGGCAGCTCGAACCACCTACCCTTCTTATTCATTGTTCAGCGCCTATCGTCTGCGCCCCTGCACCCATCGTCATATTACTATGTGGACACCTAAACCGTACTCAGGCTTCAGTAAGTGGTACGCAGGGTGGCTCGAGCCACCTATTCTTCACCTTCGTCATGCAGTGACAACGTCAACGAATTTTCGGCCAAAGAACATCACAAATCTTGTAAAGTGTTTATGCATGCGGCGCCTGCTCGGGTTGCCCATCCGCACACACCACACGTAGGGGGCTTATGTTACCAACATACTTTGGTCACACCCAAGGACCAACCAGGGATCCCGTTTTACGTGACACGTCACATATTTAACTGTCAATTTTTCAACGCTCACAAGCTGATCAAAGTGACACATACACAAGTCACATGAATTACTCGTGAAACAACCTTGGCGTGCCTTCCCCCTTAAGGGGTCGGCCACCTTCCCCTTCAAGAGGTCAACCTCATCCCTTCACTTCACTTCAACGAACCATGCATTGTCCGTGACGCCCGTGCGCTGTCTCTGCGATGCCCTTCGTCCGCTCACCGTCTTTGCCACATCTTTGTGGCGCCCATCGCCCGTGCCCGTGCACCGTCTCCACGATGCCTGTCGCTCACACCAGGGGCACCGTCTTCGTGACCCCCATCGCCTCACGTGCCATCATTATACATACTCTGCCTCGCCAATGCACCGTGCCACTGATACAGTCGCGCCCCTGGCTCTCTGTCACACTATAGACACTCCGCCAAGCCCAAGTGCCGCGCCGCTGATACAGCCGTTCCCCCAGGCTCTTTGTCACAATGCCATAATCATGTTACATG
Source organism: Escallonia herrerae (assembly GCA_033070095.1). NCBI lineage: Eukaryota > Viridiplantae > Streptophyta > Magnoliopsida > Escalloniales > Escalloniaceae > Escallonia > Escallonia herrerae. Next base: position 137,466 of record JAVXUP010002200.1, on the reverse strand, counting down.
CCCCCCGGGCACCACAGTCATTCACCACACCATGCGCCCTCGCCATGGACGCAGAACATGCTGCGACCCACTCTCTGGAGTGTGCAGCATCCCGCGGGGATAGGCGACTCCTCCGGGACACTATCTCTGCCAGGAAGCTTTTCAACTCCCCTTCCGCCAGGTAGACGGCTCCTCTGGGATGCTACCTCTGCTCATCGGGTAGACGGATCCTCTGGGATGGTACCTTGACATGCTCTGAGTGCTCCGGCACAAGGACTTACCCTCGGGGATAGGCGACTAATCTGGGATACTATCTCCGCTAGGGAGCTTTTCAACTCCCTTTCCACCAGGTAGACGGCTCCTCCGGGATGCTACTTCAGCCCGTCAGGTAGACGTCTCCTCCGGGATGCTACCTCGACGCGCTCTGAGTACTCTGGCACAAGGACTCACCTGCAGGATAGGCTCGCTCTCTAAGACACTGTCTCCGCGAGGGAGCTTTTCAACTCTCGTTCTAGCTAGGTAGACGACTCCTCCGGGATGCTACCTTGGCCTACCTTGGCCCGTTGGGTAGACGGCTCCTCCAGGATGCTACCTTGACGCGCTCTGAGTGCTCCGGCACAAGGACTCACCTACAGATTAGACGACTCCTCGGGACACTATCTTTGCCCAGGTGCCTGCGTGACTGGCCTACGTGCTCCGGCACTGGGGGCTCGTGTCGACATCTCTAGGGACTATGACCCTTGGGTCACTCCGAGACAGGAGCAGGTTTTTAGAAGGCATCGTGCCTAGTCCACCTGGCAACTGGGTGTCGGGTCTTCCCCACCGCTACTAGGCCTATGGAACTCTACAAAGGGTTAGATTAGTGGCTAGATCAAGGGGGTTCTTTGACCACACTGACTCTGTGGGAGCTAGTCTTTCCAGACAGACAGAGCGACGCTGTGCGAGGCAGGCCAAGTAAATATGCAATCCGACAGTCCGTGGAGCACCGGCACCTGTGTACCCCCCAGTGACGTGTCACACCAAGGGAGCGCCACATGTCATATGATGACATCATCATCTCAACTTCTATAAATAGGGGTCTTAAGATTTCATTTGGAAGGACTTCAGATTCTCAGAATTCACTCTCACTTTCTTTCTCTAGAATTCTAGAGAAAGAAACATACAGGACCTTGACTTTGGACCTAAGCATCAGACCGTGACTGTCGTCGTGTATTCACCCTGCGCCATCGCCCTCACAGCACTGCCACCCTCAAGCTTTGTCTGGGAAGCCCTTGGTCTCTGTCCTTGCTCCACCCTTGCTGTGTCTCGCATCAACCTACTTGGCATCTGACTCGGACTGCATTCCTTGTGGCCCCTCCACGTCAACTGTGAACCAACTTTCCTTGGCATCAAGTACTAAAGTGTGACATAATCAACTCATACGTGAGAGTGAGATTAAAGATGCAAGACTAATTAAACACACTACTCTTAACCCATATAACAAGGAACAATATTGATAGTGTGTGTGAGCGTGCGTGGGTGTGTAGTAATTTTTTAGAAAAATGCATTTATAATAGAAATCATACAAAACTTAAGTATCTGTCCTTGTGGCCGTACAAACATGTACAAAAGTGGTAGACTAAAAATTGCAAATGCTTTAAGAATGTCTCAAATTGTTAAAGACAAACTGTTACAAGTTACTTTTCCAAGTGATAAAGCTCAATTTATCTGAGCTTCTTTAAACGTATTCATAGATAAATGGGCACATTTATGTAAACTTATAGTTGATGTGTTTAGAACCAATGTGACAGCCGAATGATAAAAATGAAGGTAGCGTTTGATAGTATTTTTGTTTTCAGTTTTTCTTCCAGTTTTGTAAACTGAAAAAAAAGACACCAATTGACAGATAATTTTTCATTTTTTTTCCTTCAGTTTTGAAAACTAGTTTTTAAAACGGGACTATTTTTGAAAACTCTAATTTGCTGTTTTGGATTTTCAGTTTTGATTTTGTTTTTAGATCCAACCTTCAAACTTTATTAAAAGCAAAAAAATGAACATAACTTTAACAAAACCTCTATCACACACAGAGCACCACCACGACTAACAGACCTATCGCCATCACCATGACCCACCACCACTGCCATTTTCACCATCACCACACACTACCGCCGCCCACTGCCCTTGACAACAATAACTACTGCCAACATTCCACCACTGCCGCCAACACCACGACCTAGCACTGCCAACCGCACATATCCAAGACCACCATCGAGAGTAACGCTACCACCCCACCACCATCCCCATTCATATTCCTGTCCTGTCGCTGCCACCGCATCGTTGCAGATTTGCTCCAGCCGATAAATCATCGTTGCAGATCTATTCCGCCTAACTGCCGTCAAGTAAATCAGACATTGCAGCCATAGACTACGAAGAAGAAGCGAGGAATCTAGACCAGCCCCACTGACTCCAAGGCGATGACGAACGACCACACCACCGACTCCAAGATCGATAAGGCCAGCTTCCTCCACCATGCCCGCAAGCTTTGCCAATATGGTGGTGGTGTTATGATTTAGTTAAATATGGGGATGATATGAGGGTATGATTTGATAAAGGGGGTAGTGGTAGTGATGGTGGCGGTGTTGACCGGCAACAGACATGGTAGGAGGGCTTTGTTGAAGAAGAAGAGAATATGTTAAGGAAAAATGAAAAAAAAAAAGAATGAGGAAAGAAAACTCAAAACAAAAATCTCTTTACCAGACATCCACCTATTTTTTTTCAAAAAAAAAAATATCGCAAATAGTTTTGATTTTTATTTTTCGAAAACTAAAACAAAAAAGCACAACTATGTCAACACAGACCCGAAGAAATGGGGCAGGCATATTTTACTATGAGGCCGGCAATCCCTTGGCTTCTCAATGTACATGTTGAAGATTGGGATCCTTTATCTACTGCATCAATCACCTGCCAGTTCTTGCACAAGAGCATCATTCAAGTTAGGATCTAAACTTCCAAGCACAAGTTAGGATCTAAACTTACCTAGAGTTGCTTGATAAACTTACCTAGAGCATTACAAATTTTCAAACTCTTACCACTAACTTGTTAATAAATTAGCTTGTTAGGATTCAATTTGATTACAAACTCTTTTACAAAGGGACCGGTGAGTTAGACCAAATTTTTGTCCTTTATCTAAATTGTTTAAGTATTACTGATTTTGGCAAATGACCAGCCATTTATTCTAATTTTCGTCATTTTATTTTCGTGTGTTACATTTGGGAGCAAATAATGGATACCTCTACAGATTTTTGATACTTTAACTAATCTAAGTTGTCATTGCTCGTTAGTACATGCAATCTAGGGTTTTTTTGAAAAAATTTTGTAGATGTGAAAGTGCTTTGTGAAAAGAGAGAAGAAGGGGGCAGATTCTCGAATTTCAATCTGACCATTTAAAAATATGGACCAAAGATGAAGGAGAACATCATATTTAAAGAAAAAAATAGCTTCTATCCAAGTCGTCAAAAGATGCCTACAAACTTTACATATAAGTAGTCACTGATACTTTTGATTATATTTGTTAAGTGCCTTTTACAAAATAAAAAAAAAGAAGTAAATAGCTAATGACCCTTTCTATTATACATTGTGTCATTTTAGTCGCTCCACTTTAAAATGATGTACTAAAACCCCTCACGATAAACAAAATAGGCTACTTAGACGAAACCTTAATGTACTCAATGAGATGACATCAATACCCTTTTTTCTTGGTTTTGAGTCGATGCCCCTTCAAGCCTTTCTACCATTTCCCTCCTTCACCGCCAACATCACCCCAAACACCACCATTCAAGCCCCACTATCCCCTGACCACCTAAAAGATCCGCCGCCGCCATTTCAATTTGTCGTTGTATCCACTAAATTAGTGTGAGGGTTCAATTATAGGAGTTCCACTTGGGGCTAAAATCCTAATAGAATTTTATAATCAAACCAAAAAGATAAATCCCAAATTGAAACCCCAAACCAAAGGCAAGTAAAGGTGGTTGTTAAGGGAAATGATGGTGGGCGGCTGCCATGAAAGAAGGGAAAAGTTAGAGAGAGAAAAAGATGTGGAAAATGGTTGGAAGTGCGACAAAGTAAGTGTGTCTATTTGTGTATAGAAGTGCATGTGTTTGTGTGTGGGGGGAATGGAGTTGATATGGAATGAGTGGTGATGTAGGGGCGGGGTAGTTGTGGGCAGGGACGGATCAAGAAAGTCTAATCGGAGGTTGTCAAAATATCATTAAAAATTTAATAACTAACATAAAAGAATTCAAAATGTTCAAATTCACATAAAACATGAATAATAAAAAAAAACACAATATAATTAGCGTCACTATTAAATTCGTTAAATATAAAATAGATTACTCAATTTATCTACTAACAATATATTTTCACTATGCATAGTGATTTATTTAACTTGTTAAGGTTAGTCAATAATAAAATTTTAATTTTGCATGAAAAAAACTTAACTCTTACTGTATAAATATATTACTAATGTGATTGTTAAGTTTATGAGTACATTAGTTACATATAAGTTAATCAACAATAAGAATTTAAACTAAAAAAAAATGAACTTTAATCTATTCTTGTTTTTTTGTAATGTGGAGATTTAGATTTGGGATTTAGAAGAATGAAGATAAGGCAAGAAAATAAAAAATATAAAGACTATGATAGGGCACAAAGAGTAAAAGACACAATAAATGAAATCTTAGTAAATTAGTGTTACAATATAATGGATTTTTGTAAACATGTTGAATATTTTTATTCATTATCTATGAAACTAAAAAGGAATTCCAAAAAAAAATTGAAGGGTGCCATGCCCCCCCCCCCCCCCCCGGGGCTCATGGGGGTGGTCTGCCCTTGGTTGACGGGCTGGGAACAACCAGGGGGGAGGGGGGAGTTGAGGAATCTTAGAACATCAATTAGAAGTAGAGGAAGTAAAATCACAGATCATGTGTAATTAGGGCTAAATACGGACTGAGTTTGAGCCGAACAATGGTGTGTTTGAACTTGATTTGTTAATTGTCAGACATGTTCAGACTCCGCTTGTGTTCGTTACAAGCTAAATCTTTATGTCTGAACTCAACACGAGTTTGTTACCACAAAGTTCGAGCTCAGCTTGGATTGTTCTTGAACAAAGTTTAAGCTACTGAGGGATTCAGAGGAGATCAAAAAATACAAAAGGTATATACCAAATACTCACCATCGTACTCAGAATTATGGCCAAAATGAGACCCTGCAAGCAACCAAGTGGGTTGGCGGTCGTCAGATATCGACAAAGATTGTATATTCGAAGTCATCGTAAAGCCAGATATGTTCCTCCTCATTCTTTTGATCTTATATATGCATATGTGTATGTGAAAGAGTGTGTGAGTGCGTATGTGTGCTTGTTTGTGTGAGTTTAATGAGAAAAAAAATAATCACAGAGATGAGAGAGTAGAGAAGATGTGCAATATGCGTGTTTGTGCAACTCCTAAAAGTTATGAGCTAGGATATTTTGGGTTAGGCTTTGATTTTTTAGCTAATTCATCTTAGGTTCTTAAGGTTTTAAGTTGTTCATTTCACATTCACAAACATAATTGTGAGCATTTTTTTACGCTCATGCTTGGTTCTTTTAAGAAACGAGTTTTTAAAACTTGTTCATGTTCGGTTTTATATATTATAAAATTGAAGTAAAATGAGCTATTAAGAAAATGAACTATACAATATTCATCAACAGCTCGATTCATTTACGGCCAACCCTACGTTCATTTAGGGTGAACACGGTTCGTTTTGTTCGGTTTGGGGATCAAAATGTAAACTGAACCGTTTGTGAACTGAACCAAACCAAACACCATCGATTTGGTCAGTTTAAACCGTTCGGCTTAGTCGGTTTGGATCGGATTACACCCACTTAGAGACGTTGTTCCTTTACACATTACTAATTGAAGTTATATTTTTCTAAATTGTATATAATCTTATCTCATTTGATATATAAGTTCCCATTAATGAATGAGAAAGTATGAGTAAATATAAACCAGATATTGGTCACAAAAATTTTATGTTATAAGTGTTGGCAATATTTTAGTTTCTTTTAACTTTCAAGATTTGTTTATTTGGATTTGCTTAGTACCCTATATGTGGGAATGTTACTTAAAATAAATTAACATACTGATGCTAAGGAAAGTGGGTTCGTACCTACATGGAAGTGCCACAAAGGCTGCAGTCCGAGTCAGCTTCCAAGTATGCAAAGTGTGAGACAGTGAGGACCGAGTAAAGGCGGAGAGCAAGGCTTCCCAGACAGGCCATGAGGAGTGGCAGTGCTGCAGAGGTAAGGCTGACGCAAACAGAGCCTGCAGTCGGCAGTCCAAGTAAGTCTGAGTCAAAATCCAATGCTACGGTCCAAAGTTATGTCCAATTTGTGTTTCTCTCTAGAATCCAAGACCTCTCAAATTCCAGAGTGAGAAAGTGATTTTATAAGAATGAGCCAAAAGTGCTTTTTTGAGTCATAAAGTCCACTATTTATAGGAAACAGTGTGCCTGTGTCATCAAGTGCCACATGTCATCCCCTGGGAGTGACACGTCACCAGGGGTCCCAAATATACCGGTTCTCCATCGAACTGTCGGTTCCCAAATTCGGGCTACCTGCCTCACACAGCATCACTCTACCTGTCTGAGAAGACGTACCACACCATGACATCATGATCAGAGTAAGCCCGTTGCCCTAGCCACCGGTCCAAGCCCTTACTCAATCATATAGGGTGCGTCAAGAGAAGCGTAGAGAACCTGACAGCGGAGAGGGTTGCCCCTGTAACCAACTGCCAGGCGGACTAGGCGCGATGCCCTCCAAAGACCTGCTCCTATCCCGGGGTCATCGTTCTGAGGGCGCCGATGATCACCAGTAACGTGAGTGGACAGGGTCACAGCTTAGTGTCTAGTGTCATACAAGTCACCCAAGGCGCGCGATAGCTTTGGGGTAATGAGCCTATCCCACTGCGAAGGGTCCTCGTGCCAGAGCACTACGAACAGAGCCTCCCAGAATGAAGACGGCAATAGCTTTGTGGTAACGAGCCTATCCCGATGCGAAGGGTCCTCGTGCCGAAGCACTACGAGTGGAGCCCCCCGGAATGCTGCACACTCCAGAGTTAGTACCCGGAGGCACGAGACATTGATTGTGGTGCATGGGCACGGTGCTTACAACACGAGACATTGATTATGGCAAACGGGCAGGACAATACAGGGTGCCAGGGGCACATGTTGTAGAAGTGGCGCAGGGGCGCGGCGACGACCATCACCAGACCATACCTGGTGCCGGGGGCACATGTCATGGAAGTTGCGTACGGGTACGGCGATGAACGTCGCGGAGACAATACCTAGTGCCGAGGCACGTATCATGGAAGTGGTGCACAGGCGCAGCGATGACCGTCGCGATACAATACCTGGTGCTAGGGCACATGACATGGAAGTGGTGCACGGGCGCGGTGACGAACGTCGCGAAGACAATACCTAGTGCCGAGGACACATGTCATGGAAGTGACTCACGGGCGCGGCGACGGACATTGTGGAGACAATACCTGGTGCCGGGACACGTATCATGGAAGTGGCGCACAAGCGCGGCGACGACCGTCTCGAGACAATACCTGGTATCGGGGCACATGTTGTGGAGCGGTGACGACCATCGCGAGACCATACCTAGTGCCGGGGGCACATGTCATGGAAGTGGCGCACGGGCGCAACGATGAATGTCTCGGAGACAATACCTAGTGCCGGGGGCACATGTCATGGAAGTGGCGCACGGGCGCAACGATGAATGTCTCGGAGACAATACCTAGTGCCGGGGCACATACATGGAAGTGGCGCACAGGCGCAGTGATGAACGTCGGGGAGACAATACTTGGTGCCGGGGCACGTATCATGGAAGTGGCGCGCGAACGCAGCGACGACCGTCACAATACAATACCTGGTGCCGGGGGCACATGTCATGGAAGCAGCGCACGGGTGTCATGGAAGTAGCGCACGGGTGCGGTGACAAACGTCGCGGAGATAATACCTGGTGCCAGGGCACGTATCATGGAAGTGGCACACGGGCGCGGTGACGAACGTCGTGGAGACAATATCTGGTTCTGGGGCACGTATCATGGAAGTGGCGCACGGGTGCAGCGACGAACGTCACAGAGACAGTGCATGGGCGTGCGTCGGTTGTCCCGAAGACGGGGCGTGAGTCGAGTGTGCATGTTATACCAAAGTAATAAGTGCGATCTTTGATAATGACAAAGTCGGGAATGATGATACGTGGCCTTCGGTGACGGGTCATTCAGCGGTAATGCGTGACTTTGGGCGATGGGCGTCGCGGGGGCGGTGCGCGGTTGCGAGTGATGGACGACGAATGTCGCAAGGTTGATGTACGAGCATCAGTGAACATTGCGAAGGTGCAAAGACCCGAGAAGACAAGTGTGCGTGGGAGGGGAGGCCAAAGGCCAACAGTTAGGGGAAGGCCAAGGCCACCACCCCTGGGGACGCTGAGGCTGACCTAGGGGGTGGCCAAGGCCAATGGCCAACTCTCACAAAGGGAGGCCAAGGCCATTCCCCCTTTCAGTAAACTTCGGGTGAGCCAACGATAGGTGTTTTGGTGGGCAACGACGAATCGGGAAGTTGAGGTACTACGAGTGTGTTACCGTGAGTCGCACCCACTTAACAAACAAGGTGCTAAAGTCACATACGGAGCGTACGAAGCGAACAATGTGCGAGAAGTGAGCAACGAGGGGGGGAAGGCCAACCCCCATGGGGTTGGCCGAGGCCTTTGCCCTTTGACCCCGTTGCTCCGGTTGCGCCGTCGGCCGATATTTTTAGTGAAAAGGTACTCGGGTGGTTGGCGCCTAAGTCGCACACCAAGCGTGCGAAGCGAAAAACGCACGTGACTCGGGCACCTGTACTTTGACCGGTTCGATGCGTTGAAAAGTTGACAGTTGAATATGTCGACGTGTTCGGGAGAAGCGGGACCACTGGTGGGCCATTGGGTCCGACCATGATAGGTTGGGAACACATACGTAGGTCGGTTCGGTTCGATTTGGAATCAATTTAAAAAATGTGAACCGTGAACCGAATCGAACCAAGGTCGGTTTGAAAAATATGAAATCAAACCGTTAAGATCTTTGAACGCTTTAGATTTGATTGATTTGATTTGATCGAATTGAGCTGTTCAAATTGGTTTAAATAGTTTAGCGCTCGCTCCTAACCCCGATAGTAAATTATCCCAAACAAGTACATACGGAGGGACCCTGACTTTGATGGTTTGGCGACTTTAGTCCCATTTTTTTAAAGTCAATTATGTTACCTGCCTTCGGTAGACTGGCGCCTCCATTAACGAACACGTTGAACACTTCCTTTTATTTCGTTCATTCGTGTTATCAACTACCCACCGTCTTGAGTCTTTTGGCGAACAATTCTCTATCTACGCACAAGAATACCCAAAACCCTTGCTAGCACATTTCTAAATCTCTTTCCTTGGTTTGATTCGTGGGCTATTTACATATTCACAGAGACTAACGCCATGGACGCAGCAACGAGCTCTCACGTGCTTCCCCACGTGAAGGTGTCGAGCTCCAATCTCTGCAACTTGAATCGCAAATCATCACTGTAAGCTCACACAATCTTTCTTGATCATCGATTTTTACTCTCAATTTTAGGATTCTTATGTAATTTGATGACTTTTATGTCGATCGGGGGAGAGAAATCAAATGTGGGTCTTTTTTAATTAATGTGTTTGGAAATGGGTTTTGATAGATTGCCCTAAAATCACAAGTGAAAGCGAGCGTGAGAGTGGAAAGATTGAGATGTATTCGCTAATGAGAGCGTGAAAGCGCAGAGCAGGCGCGTTAGGCCACTTTAGGAGGATTTGATGACCTACTCTAAACCTAGAGTTGCCTTTTTTTTCTTTTTCCGTTTATAGTTGTCTTCATTGTCAACTTTGGAGTGGCTTAGTTAGACCTTGATTGATTTCATTGTTATAAGTTCGTTGTCACATCAATTTTGCTAGTACATTTGGTAAGGTTGGGGTTCTGGTCAAGTGAGCAAAGTTAGATAGCCAATCACTGCTGTACATCTGTTGATGCCAAAAGTTTGAAAGAAATTAAAAAACATACGCACACATAGAAAAATGGAGAATTCCAGCCCCTTTTCTTCTACGTTCTTGGCGGTTCTTAGTTTATGATAAGCTACGACACGTGCACGAACGTAGAGAATTTCGAAGTTTAGAAATTCATCTTGGAGATCATCATTATTATTCTCTCATAAAATTATATCCTAGTTAAAGTAATCCGGTTTGCAGGTGTACTCAGAGTAAATTTTTTACGACTGCCAGCAGTCATTCAAATGAAGGCAAACGGAATCTTGATTCACATTCACGTGAACGACCCGTGCTTTCATGGTTGGGCTCGAGCGATAACAGAAGCAGCAGCACGCTTGGAGGAGAACTTTATAATCCCGTTCTGAAGAGGAATTCAGCTGAGAAGATGATTTGCTCAGCGGGCATATGCACGTATCCAGGAAGTGCTATTGGTTCTCCTTCACATGTTACAGAGGAAAGAATTGGAGTGTTGCTTTTGAATCTTGGAGGACCAGAGACGCTTCATGACGTTCAGCCATTTTTGTTTAATTTATTTGCTGACCCGGTATATTATCGTTTCCCGACGTTGTGCTTATTATCGAGAAATGATTGTTATTACGTTCCCATGTTCACAATGTGCTAATATGTTCAATGCCTGGAGACAGGATATTATACGTCTCCCCAGGTTGTTCCGGTTCCTCCAGCGACCCTTGGCTCAACTCATATCTGTACTCAGAGCTCCCAAAAGTAAAGAAGGGTATGCTGCTATTGGAGGTGGTTCACCTTTGCGAAAAATAACAGATGACCAGGTATGCTTTTGATGTACTTCGCTGAGAAAATATTCTTCTTTTCCTTATTGTATCTGTTTTCTCTTGATGCACTGATAATTTGATTTTCTCTGACTTATATGCTGTTACTATTATTGATCATGACGCCGGGCTAACAATTTCAACTGCTTGTTGCAGGCAAATGCTCTTAAAATGGCACTCGAAGCGAAGGAAGTCCATGCAAATGTATATGTTGCAATGCGGTACTGGCGCCCTTTCACTGAAGAAGCTGTTAAGCAGGCAAGATTCTTGTAATTTGATATTTCACTTCCATATAATACCGGCCCACTTTCTCCAGCATTATGATTATGGTCTCCAGAGTTTTGTTACGGTTGCTGGTCTATGTGCTTTTGAATTGGCATAGGGTGCTGCTTACTTTGTCCATCCATCCTTTTCATGGCTGACTTGGTTGGAACTTCTAATGTTGTTAAATATCAAAAAAATTTAACCCGTTTTGCTGAACTAATTGTGCTGTTTTGCTCAGAGGCATCTCTGCAAAGCTGTAAACACTCTTGGCCAGAGCGCTTCACATGGTCAACTCCTGTTTATGGGCACCATGTTTCGTTCTTAAATCTTTTCATTTTCCCTCTTTTCAGCTTTAAGAGAAAGTTAGAAATATACTTTAGTACTTCTCAGTGAGAATTCAAATCCCTTCTGCTTGGTGTTTTGATGTCTTGATTGCCCAGTTTCTCATTGTTTTAATGTTATCCCTTTCTAGAAGGATGAAATCCTTTTTTTTTTTTTTGGTGGCAGATTAAAAGGGACAGAATAACAAGGCTCGTTGTGCTGCCGCTTTATCCTCAATATTCTATCTCGACAACTGGTTCAAGTGTCCGTGTCCTTGAAAGCATCTTCAGGTGAAATATTGTATCTTTTCGGATAAACTGTGGGTTTTTTCCTGCTCTGCCAAATGTGTCTGAATCACTGTCGTCCGTCAGGAAAGACGCTTCTTTGTCAAGATTGCCTTATTCTATTGTACAGTCTTGGTATCAACGAGAAGGCTATACCAAGTCAATGGCTGACTTGATTGAGAAGGAACTGCAAAGTTTTTCTAAGCCTAATGAGGTGGGCGCCTCTCTTAGCTTGACTTAGTTGACAAGAACGAGAGCAGTCAACTTATAAGTTTTTCCCTCCTTTGGTATCTTAGGTCATGATATTCTTCAGCGCCCATGGTGTACCAGTCAGCTACGTTGAGGATGCAGGTGATCCTTACAGAGATCAGATGGAAGAATGTATTTATCTGATAATGCAAGAACTGAAATCGAGACAAATTAACAATGATTATACTCTCGCCTATCAGGTTGTCTAACACAATCGAAGTTTTTAGCTTTTCAGTCCAGTTAGGTCATGCGCATTACCCTGGGGTGTGATTCAGCAACTGCACTTTACTGCACTTTACTCTCCTCCCTCTCCCAACAGTAAGGGGGATTATGTATTGTGTGTGGGTTGCCGAGTGTGTGTGTGTGTGTTTTTTGGGGGATTGGGTTTTTTTTTTGGGGGGGTGGAGATAAAAGATGACAGGTATACTGTTCTTATTGTTGCTTACAGTATGATTTTTCTTTTTCTTCATGACAGAGCCGTGTGGGGCCTGTACAGTGGTTGAAGCCCTACACAGATGAAGTTCTTGTTGAGCTGGGCCGAAAAGGTGTGAAGAGTCTCCTGGCTGTTCCTGTTAGGTATGCTATGAAATAAAAGCTTCTGTGATGTTGCTATCAGTCTCAGATAAAAGTTTCAAAGTATTGAATCATGGAGAGTACCTCTTCTTTCATTTCCTTTTTCTTTCACTTAGATAGTTAAAAAGTTCATTATTATACTCATAGTAAGTGACCCATGCCTTCTGACATTTTGTTATGCAACATGTGCTTGGCCTAGACAATCTGTTAGTTGACCTACTTGGGGTCACGAGCCTATGCGAGGAGTGGGGGCTCATACACCCACTTAACAATTGAAAAATTCTTTGGGTAGTAGAAGGATTTTGCTTCTTCATATGCCTTTAATTTGAGAAAGACGTCTAAGTCTTTGAAGGAAGAGAAAGTTGCATCAGTTTCTTTTCCATATTTCAGTTCTTCCATCATTAATTTACAATTCTTGCCCACCTGTGATCTCCATAGTTCATCCCACAGCCTTTTAATTACACCAAAGGCTTGCTTCAAATTTAACATTTGTCTTTTCCTTGTCCTTCCTCGCTTTTTCCCTCCCACGTCTTGTTCACTTCCTCCCTCTTTTTGGAAAAACTATTTTTGGGTCAAAAGTTTCTTGCTTCCTCATAATCCTAGGAGTTGATAACTTTTAACATTCCAATTCTTCTGCTTCCCTTCATTTTTCTCGTTTCTTGAGATCCTCCTTGGTGGCTTTACATTCCATGACAAAGCATGCCTTATAAAGTAATGTTAAGTTGAGTTACCAATGACACAACCATTCAAACCCAAATGCACATAAGGAATGTGCCTCCTAAAGGAATGTAGAGTAGGCCAAGACTTGGAGAGTTTGTATACCTTGGCTGAGGCCTTTTTCTCACCCATATGGTCTTAAAAGTGGACTATTTTGTTTTATAAGTTACTATGTGTTCTGCACCCACTGGCCATAAATCTTGGTTCCACCACCGCAAGCGATGTTATAGTTTTTCATGTCAAAAAGCCTATGCTCTATTTTTAAGGATATAATATACTGGTTCATTTTCTACGCAGGAAATTATTGATTCATTCACTTTATGAAAGCTTACTATTCTGGCAATAGCAATTTGGTTGTGTTTGGTCAATGTTGAGACTAAGTAAGGTGATCACATTTCACTTTGGAGATGTCCCAAAATGAGCGATCACTTCCTTTTTAGGCTAGTGTCTCCCAAAGTATCAGAGAATCAAGAGGATAACTATGTAAAGATGCAGTCTTTTTCACCACCACATTCGAAGTGCTCAAAACTATCATATCCAAATAATAATATCCAATTAATGTACTTGAAGTTTGAATCTGGCATTTCAACCAAACTTGATTTTTAGCCCACATTAAAGGATTTTGACCTTCTTCCTTTTTTCTCTCTCTTTTGAAATTACCGTTCAATTGATAAGTCCGTCATGTGTTCACAAAAGGCCACAGATTTTAAGAATTCAGCCACAATGAGTAAAGGTTAAATTGCCGGCTGAAACTTAGAATTGGTTTTGCTGCTTTTGTCATGTAATTGTGGGGTTTCTGTAACATTTTTGTTTGGCTACGAGGGTTCATTGATCATTGGTATTAGTGGTCTTATTGACGAGATAGGAAGGTCGATGTCAAGATTGATTAAACTGAAGAGGAGAGCTGCAACTGATTGAGGTTCAAACAGCCTTGGTGACCCTAGGCGCAGCCCAGTTTCCGCCCAACTTTGTCTCGCCATTCCATCAATTTTTGCCTAGCCTGACTAGTCGACCCCCCACCCATTGTCCAGTCGACCACCCAGCCTTGAAAACTTTTCCTTGCACCTCACGTGCATACCATGAGTGAAGACCATTACCTCCAAGCTTCAACCCTCTTTGTTTGATGTTAAATCTGTTCCTGATATGGAGAGATACGATTTTTAGGTCGATGATGAGGGTAGGAACATGGTACTGTTAGCTGACCATTTTACTGGAATCAGATGCACATACATATAGAAAGGAAAAGAGACGGAGGAAGAAGCGTAGAATGGGAAACATAAGAAAGCGTGACTGATTTCTAACATTGCGTGAAGTGCCAAGCCTATTAAATATTTTGGGATGGAGTATTATTTATAAGATATAGTATAAATCATGTATATTTATACCATTGGCATCTGCCACGGGTTTAGGAGTCTAATTGACTCATTCCTGTGCAACCAAAAGGAAAGTCGGTAATGCTTGTAAAATTGTATTTTCTGTATAACAAACACGTCTACAAAGAAATTGTGTTTACTGGGATCACCATTGAGACTCTTATGGAAGAAAGCAAAGGGAGAATAAAGAGTATGCTAATCTTTTAGAGATGACTCTCTTCACTCCTGAACTGTGTATGCATGTGGTTTTGCCCCGTTTTATGTACTTTTGGTTTTCCTTGTATGATTATAGCTGACCAGGTTTTTCTACGCCTGATTTTCCAGCTTTGTGAGTGAGCACATAGAGACTCTTGAAGAGATTGATATGGAATACAAGGAGTTGGCCCTTGAATCGGGCATTGAAAGCTGGGGCCGTGTCCCCGCTCTGGGGTGCACCTCGTCCTTCATCACCGATCTGGCAGATGCAGTAATTGAAGCTCTGCCTTCGACAAAGGCAATGTTAACCTCAAAGAGTATCTCGGAAGCAGTTGACTTTGATCCTGCAGGATATGCTATTAAAATGTTTTTCGGTTCAATCTTAGCATTTGTTTTGCTCCTATCACCCAAAGTGATTTTGGCATTTAGGAATTACATGTTATAAAGGGGTTAGCATAGTAGTATTTCTAAGGTGGAATGCACACCGCTATCCTCACCATTTAGATTTAAGAGCTAAAACTTGATTTTATTTTTATTTTTTATGAAGGTACCCTGAGTGCCTTAAGATGTGTACCGAGGGATTTTGTGAGGTACAAAAGGCATATTTAGGGTTCATATGGTGAATGTCGTACAGTAGAAAGTGGCCCTGGACAATCGGTGGCTCGGAAGACAAGTATAAAGTGCAAGCAAGCTTCACAGCAGCTGCTCATGCAGAGAGACGAAATGTACAGGGTGTTCTATTTGTGCATCAATAGCACCATAACATTTATAGTGCACTCTATTTTCATTGTTTGAAGAAACATCTTCCGTTTCTTCGCACTTGTTTCATGATATTACAGATGGTAACGAGGATTCGAGCATGAGGGGTTGCTGACTCTAGTCAAAGCGCATGGCACGAAATTTCCTATGTTATCCGGTGTTTTCAGGTTCTTTTGTGATCCTTGCAGGACTACCATTTTAGGAGACTTGCTAGATTTGAGCCTTATGCAGGAAGGTCCTCTTTAAAGGCATCACCGAATATCCACCAGATCTGCAGGTGCTGAATATGCCACATTTTCAGTGCAACAGACTTCTATCTGATGCGGTCTATCCATTGACGAGTACAGAAAATTGTTTACTATTATCGTAGAATGATACTGTATTATTCACTCGGATTACTTAAGGAATATGTTCTCTTTGCAATACTGGAAACTCTTATTCAAGTGAATACTTTGGTCTCATTCTCGTACTTGAGAACGCTATGAAGAACCCTCGACTGTTGCTGGTTAGCTCAGGAGACAATACTAAAATGCATTCCTAGTGGTTTAGAATACATTGTATATTCTAGTTTTACTATTTCTGATAAATTAGTTTTACCAATAAATAAGCAAAAGTTAATATTTAAATGGCCAATGATATGCCAACATATCGAGTCCGGTAAACGTATCCATAGGTTTTCAAAACATTGCTGGTTTTGTAAAATTAATAAACTTGATAAATTAGTACTACTTTTTCAATCGTTCGATAGCAACTTTGCTAAGACTGTATGGTGCATTCCAAACCATAGCCTCACCCTAACTTAAGGTGCGGGTGAGAGTTTGCAAATTTGTGAAATTTTATTGAGATAGTTGCTTTGTTGAGCTAAACGTGCTGCCGTTAAACCATAAAGTAGCATAGCTTAGTAGATGTTTCACTCAAAATAACTAAAACAAAAAACGAAACAAAACAAAAGCTCAGTAGGTGTTGTACGCGCGCTGCTTTACTAGCAAGGGAATCGAGAGCAGTGTTCGCAGCATCCAAAGCCCATAGATTTTTCTATAATGTCCAGGTCCTACAAATTTGAAGCTTATTAATGTGACTACCACTAACGCCAAGTTGCATATAGCTGTGGTCGTACCGTTCTCAAATCAAATGGTACAACTATCTCAAAGCTAAACTTATTTTGAGAAAAGTCAAACTTCATATAAGTCTGCTAGCTGAACTCCTGAACTAATTCTAGATTGAATCGACATTCAAACTCGGGTGTGTCAGAGGGTGCATCTGGAGCGGCGCAATGAGGAAAATAAATTGCCCCTGAAGAGAATTATGCTCTACAACTGAAACCACCTGAAATTCCTCTGATCTGAACCGTACCAACGAAACATTCTGCCCATCTACACCGACACCGCCGCCGCCGCCAACCCAGTTGGTGCCTTAACTCACCGACTCACCATCGGCTTGGGTCCTGGGCAAACATGCGTTGCATTAGGTTCCAGGCATGGTGACAACTGTAGCTCAATGGAAAATTTTCTTAACTTTAAATCAGGTCAACACGAATTTGTTACATGCCCATCAAAAAGGAGAAGGATATAATGTCATGCTAAAATACATGACCAAAGCGAGCTACAATCCAACTGGAACGCATGGGCAGGCTTTCTCGCTCTCTATCGCTGTTATGATGATGACTATCAGCAAAAAGCAAGTCATATCCGCGACAAGATTTCACAAGACAATGTGATGTATGAGAGTTATTCACTCCGATCACCGATCTGCGGGTGAGATACGGGCTTCCCAACTTAAATGAGCACTGCTTACCCCGCAAATAAATCATCCCTGCACAGAGCCTACCTACAGAGAAACAGACTCAGAGAGAGACCCACACAAGTACATGCATGCAGCTCTCTGGAAAACCTGATGGTTGGATGGTCATTAGTCGATGCATCTCTAAAAATATTCAACAGGCCCTTGATATAACATTTTTACCACGTATCACGTGATCATTCCACTAAAACTTTTTGAGGAAAGAATCTCTAGATATTTAGAGAATATTATCATTTAGATCCCAAAAAGTAACTCTTGATGCTAAACCTAGGCTTTGTAACCAGTAAGAGTGAATCCTCGCCCAACAATCTCCCCAGCACAAAACCAAGCAAAACATTCTAGCCCAAAAAGAGCAGCAATGCCAACATCTTCAGTCTTCAGCTCCTGCCTGTTCTTCAAAAGTTTCTTCACATAATCAAGTTCCTTCCAAAATGTTTCATACCGCCCGGGAATACTGTTATGAAAATTAAACGAGTGGCTCAGTACAAGATTACATCTAAATAGAAATGACCATGAGCTACAATGCCAATTTCCTAGTCGACTTGTCTCAAGATTAATTGCACCCTTTTTTTCTTTTCCTTCTGTGATTTTCTTTCAGTCTTATTTATTTATTTTTGGGTGGGTGGCAGGGATGTTCTAACAGAGCCGATCGATAGGCAGGTCTCAACCAAAAAAACTCGCAACAAAAAATATTACATAGCCTTGCCCTTGACCTTTGAAAAAGAATAACCAGCTCCGCCATAAGAGAAACGTAGGATATAGCCTAGTATTAAAAAGGTCGAGTGGGTCACAAACGAAAGATTCATAACAGAAATCATCAAACCAACAAAAAGTCCTCGTAGAGTTTAAATCATCATTTTTGTTTCTCCTCTTTGAAGAGTGCGAAATGATCTCCGTTTAATGACTGCTACCAGGAATCGATATTGCACAAAGGATGTGAGCATTGACTAACCAAATGTGTCAAAGATGTAAAAACATGACTCCCTGTAATACTTCTATATTCTTCCTGTCTAAACTGAACTACCCAGATACCGTACATTCTAAAAGAAGAGTCGTATCATAAAGTCATCACGCCTAATGAGCTCAAAAACCGTATTTCTGCAGCTTTATATATGTTCACGAATCTAAATAATAGCCTAAAAATTGAACCACCATTATATATAAAAAAGAACTGCTTTGATGCATCTCTAGAAATAAGAACCACCGAGGCATATAAGATAGATCAAGACACTTGGAAATAATGCTAAGTTTAGTATGTACTATGTATCATGTGATCATTCAACTAAAACTCTGTGCTCTCTCCTTCTCTATATACTTTTGATAAGATCATATCCAAGGTATGAACAAAAATGCAAAACGGAGTGATCTGGTGCCTACAAAGGAAAATGAAGGGAAAGAGCTGCAAAAAGGTGAACATATCCACAACAACAACCAGGCACCATACCACTCAACCAAAAAGTAAGCTCCCGACCATGGGATTCTTCTTTATCTAGAAGAAGAGAAGGCTCACGAAAATAGATAATCCATGCTCAGAAACTGCACTTCGTTATAGGCCTACCAAGTTCTCTCCCCTTCAGAATGGACAACACACCCTCTTTCTCTTTTACTTACATTTAGGGGGTTGGGGGGGTGATAACTCCATAACTATACTAGATAACCAAAGCGGTTACTTCCATCTCACCTTTTCAGAAAGGAACACTCAGCAACAGCATCCATGCAAGAGAACTCCCTCGATTCAATAATGATTTGCATACCATGTCAATTCTTGAACTGGCATAGGTTTTGTCCCCTCAACCTAGCACCTATCATAGCTTAACACTTTAACAGTGTTAACCAAATATAGGTTTTGTAAATCTCTGCAAGATACCATTACAAAGCCTTATAAAACACCCCACCTCTCCGCCCCCAAGGAGGGGGGGGGGGAAAACGTGAATTCCATTATCCATTTCTAACGACCAAATTTAGTTCAGCGTCCTCCCTCCTGATCAATGGTTCCTTAATTCACATTATAAACTTTGTAATAGCATAGGATTGGTAATCAGCCCAGTTAAGCCTCCTACCATTCTTGAAATCGTCCATTCTTCCTTTGTTAGTTCCTTGAGCAGCTAGCTGCACCTAGAAGCCCACAGGTACGTTAGCTTTGTCAGCCTCTACAATATACTCATTTCAACAAAATTATGCGAAAACCTTGCCCTCCACTTTTCAACAAGGAAAACTCTTTTGTGAAGTAAGAGTAAGCATAATAGTACTCAGTAAGCCACTTCCGCAAAGAAATTTGAATAGGAGCAATTGTTGGGATATTTATCCTAAAGGAAAAGGAGTTCTAATGACAGGTATATCACTTCAAAAGAGTGAAACTCACGCACAAAAGGAGCAGAGCCCCCCCCCCCCCCCCCTCCTTCTCTCCTTCGGATCAAAAGAGTAAAAGTTGTCACGCCTTCTTTCCAAAACATTCATCCTGAGGCTGAGAGGTTATGCTTTCTCGGGTGTGGAAATCATAGGGCTGGCTTACTAATCATCCATAATTGGAATTAGAGTGGCTTTATGACTCGCTCTAGCTATATTAGTCATAAATTCTGCCTGCTTTTATCAACATGCTTTCCACACAAGTCTTGTAGCAAATCGTTGCTGGCGCTCTTGAATACAGGATAATGCTAGTATAACAGGAGTGAGTGAGGCTGTAACTGCTCTGTTACCAATTTTAACTCGTTAAAAGTGAGTTGCATACGACTTGTGACATGAATCGAATCCCAAACTGAAGGATCTTTAACTAAGACTAGCTTAACATCTTGTCCCTGCTACACATAATATACACAGCTTCGGTTTGGGGTGACTACTAGAGCCAAAGCCCAAGCCTCGAGACAGATGGCTTAGAGTAAAAATGTCAAAAAGAGAAGAGAAAAGTGATTTAGCTGTGGTCACTTCCATGTTAACTCCGTCGAAAGTAATAAATCACTTTCCCACTCCCATTTAGTTAAGATGAATATCTCAAACCCTTTTTACCCAAATCCAATACCACCTAAAGTTGCAGACCGATGGAGGGTCGGATTTAACCCCTTGGTGACCCGAGTTACAGCAAAACCAGTTACATTAGCAATTTTCTTCTGAGGCTTCTTATTCTAAGAAAAAGTTTAATAACTACGTGCAGATATTCTCAATTATATGCTAGATACCCTAACATACAAAAGGTATGCATGACTTTTCAAAATGCATCAAGTACCCATCTTGGAAAAGCCCACGAAAAAACTAACTTCTGGTTGGGTCATGGGCATTATATTGGAAGTATAAAGGAGTGTAAAAATCTTTTGCAAAGAAGGAAGCCAAGTAATAGTCTGCTAAATTAGTGTAAGAAGGAGTAAACTCAATCCAGCTCAAAACGCGATATCAGAAGTCCCAAGTGTTATGCTGGCGGGTGCAAGAAGCAGAAAATCATGTAAAAAACCTCATGAAATCTCAAAGGTGAATTTAGAACTAGAAGCAAGGGTGCTATTTAGGTATTGAGCAGAGCCAAAGATGAATCTATCGTGTGAAACGATAAGCCCGTTACTTGAAGTACCACACAAGTTAAGATAGGTAGATAATCTGACTTTGGATGTCCTCACCTCCTTTCAAAAAATTAATGGTCATTCTAGGAAACAGGAACATACCAAGTCCTTTATTATCTAGAAAAACACGTAGATACATATACATTAAATGCCAGAGAAACACCACAAGCAGAAATCAGCTGCCGAACCAAGTTGCAGACAACCTAAATCATCCCAAAGTAAGCTGGGACCTAGTTTTAGAAAGCCCTAACTTGGCTGTAATTCTGAAACTCAAAGGCTTTGCGTAGGAAAAGGAAGAGCCCCAAATACTACCAGAAGGAAAGAAAGTTAATAAACCACCTCATCAAATAAATTGACCAGCCAAATATATTACCAAAGTTTAGGAAGCACAAGTAAGAACAAGATTAAGTAGAAAACCTGGCAAGACGAGTGTAAAACAGCTGGTTTGCCAAAAGCTAGCATTTCTCAGGAGTAGGTGGCTCCTGGATGAACTGCTTGTTCTTCTCTAGAGTCTGCTTGTAGTAGTCAAATCCATGCTTGGACACAGTCTTTGATGCTTGAGCAATCTTCGATTGCAAAAGGTGAAGCTTTGATGCCATAAGTTCCTAACCAGTGGACCATCACCAAAAGGAGGAAAAAATAGTTGAGCGCTATATTACACGGAACAGATCCCGAAACCCAGGCCAATTTGGAGGACAATAAAATGGGCAAAAGTCTCAAGCACAAGATACTTAGAAAGAATGATGACTACGGGCATTTACAGAAAAATCCGGTTTTCATACGCATACAGGGCTCCAAACGTTGGATGCTCTCCGCTTGGAAAGTGGCCACCCACTAAAGTAGCAAAAGACAAAAATACCCCTCCTTACCCTTTCCTCTATGGCTGCAAATTGCTGTCCTGAATGCCCACGCGTCTACTAGAAAGCAGTCAACTCGCGTAAGAACTAAAAAGCTGTCCTATCAAATGCCATCTCATCTCTGAAACAAACAAAAGGAGGAGCCTGCTTTCCCTCTCTCCTTTCCCACCCCACCCTTAATGGAAAATTAATAATAGATGGGGTGGCCTCGTTTTACATAAAACTACACCTTAGCGGAAGTTATTTTAAGCCTGATTTAATTAATGGTTTAAAAGTTAAACCCACTTCCTCTTCCTCACAGCTACACTGCAAGATGAATGTGTACAGGCATGGGTTGATCTACGTAATTGTTTGATCAGTTTGATACTGGTCATTGAGGTCATTAAAATGAGTTGAAATTGCGGGAATCTGAATTCTCAAATTCAAATTGTGTCAATACCATGGAGTCAATAGTAATTTTCATCGGGGATTTGAAAAATCAAAAGAGCTGAACATATGATCTAGTCCCAACCACTCACCCATAACAGAACCGAAACCTAACGAGCGAAAGCGACCGACATGGAGAAATCTCAAGCCTTGTAAACATTTTTCAGCAATATATTTGCGGTTCTGGTGAGGATTTCAAATTTGTGATGGAAACGACACCGTAAAAATGAGGACAATCTTCCCTCCTTCAATCCTATATCTGCTCATTCCATAGATGGAGAAGAGAGAACAACTGCTACAGAATGGATTTTGACTGAAACATTACAGCCTGAAGTGGGCTGACATTTTTTGGACATGTGGCATTCTTGGAGCAGCAATAGAGGATGGGGGGCACACAAGGTTGGGACGGCAGAATTGGAGGCTTCCTACCACCAGCTTATCAGTTCATTCAGAGACTACCGGAGGAGAAGAAGCGAGAAAGATGGAGGGCGTGGTGGCCGTTGGGGGAAGGGGGAGGGTATGAGCAGAGGACAAAAAATTCCATGAATTCCCGCGATGTATCAAGAAGATCATAAAACACATCAAATCTGATTAATTACGCCCATCCAGCTCGTAAATGTTCCCGTTGGCCTCAAATATTTCCATTCGAACATGAAAATTGAGGAATCACCGGTGGAGTTGAGGAGGTAGTGTCTGAACGAAGGATATCGCTGTCTCAGTAGTTTAGAATTGAACCCAAATAGCAATAATAGATTAAGTACATACCGCTTGGCAAGTCAAGCTCGGGTAAAAGCGACAAGAAAATTCAGCGTTTAACACGTACCAAATCTAATACTATGAATACGCAAAGAAGTCGAAGGGAAAAATCAAAATGGAGCCGAGGGAGCATATAACAACTGAAAATGAATCCACTGGATACAAAATCAGAGTCAATTAAGAAGAGAGTACGTGTGATTTACATGTCAGACAGATAGCAAGAAACGATATTAAACCCTAACCAAAACCAGCCAAACACTTGATGACACATCGACCAAACACATCACATAAACCCTAAATCAAGAACATGCAGTCACGAATATGATACACACACCTAAAGCCTACAGGGAAGATGAAATAGTACCTAATTGCTGTGATACCTTCACAGCACAGACAGAGAGATGGTAGGGTGTTGATTTCTTGCAGGTCTAAGAATAAAGATTTTGGGGGGTTTATTTTGTACATTTGCCCAGTTAATTCTAAACCACGTCTTCGGACCGTTCGGCTTTTACGTAATAGATCCGTGGGCCTTGGCATTACGGTTACGTTCGCTAACATTTAATTTTTTTTATTTTATAAATTAAAAAAAATATATTTGACACATATTTTTCGTTTTATTTCTTCAATTTTAAAAATTAATTTTTAAAACAAGATTTTTTTTAAACTCCCATTTTGGAGTTTTAAGTTTCCAGTTTTGAGGCCACGATCACTACCACCGCTGTCACCGCCGCCACCATGCGCGCCACTGCCGGCTCCACCACCGCCGCCGCCACCAAAGAAAAAACTCAAAATAAAAATTGAGTAATCAAACATTCAAAATAAAAATTGGGTAATCAAACACCCATTTATTTTTAACATTCAAAATAAAAATTGGGTAATCAAACACCCATTTATTTTTTGTAAAAAATAAAAACTAAACTGGTTTTGATTCTTTTTTTTGTGAAAACTGAAAATAAAAAATGTAAGTGATTTCAAACATAGCCTTAGGTTACCTAGTCCTATAAGTCTGTGGCTCAAATTTTTTGGTTAGAGTTCGAATACTTGGGAGGCAAGATTAGTCTCGTTAGCAAAAATTAATGTAGATAGATGTGGTCAGATTATAAAGTTAGTATTTTCTTGGACTAAATATGGATATTTCATTATTATATCTAGACATGTCAAAGTTTAGCCGTGACGGGTAAGAGTGGGTATTTCATGTGTTTGCAAGGGTCGGCTAAGAGTTGGTCAGGTACGGGCATACTGGCGGGTTAAATATTTAAGAACATGAGAATAAGTTTTTCGAAGAGTTTGATTTTTTTACAAATTTGATGATGGAAAAGATAGGATAATGTGCAAGTCATGTAATGTTGCAACATATTTAGTAAAGCATTCGTGTGCAACTTTAAAATTGGGAAAGCATCTTTAATGTTGTGTTGTGAAGATAGATTGTTTAACGTTTCTTTTACGGTTTAAGTTTGGATTTTTCCTATGATTTTTGTTATTTTATTATTTGTGAAGTTATATTAATACTTTTTCATAATCTTAGTTGTCTAAATTTTTGGTTGAGTTGAAAAATCATATTTAAAGTTTAAGATTCTACGAAAGCTTAAAAACAATGAAAGTGAAAGTTGCTATTGTTTTTTGTTTTCGTAGTGCAGCCATGATAAATAAGGAAAGGAGAAATAAGGGGGAAAACCTTGGGTTACCCGCGAGTGTACCCGGCTCAAGGTGGGTTAGACATAGGTCTAAAAACATTTATGCCCGTGAAACTACATATAAATCCTACCTATACTTGCCTGACCCATACCCGAGAGTACCCATTTTCCAGGTCATGTCCGCAAGTGATCAAATGTAATATAATCACAAACCATACAAGTCTGGGATGTGGTGAAATGAAGTCCTTCGAGTTCTCTTTTTCCCTGTGAAAGGTTCATACATACTCTAAGCCGACCAAGTCTGACTCTAAACAAATTGAAGAGGAGGTGGGGTGGGTGAAGAGTGGTGGTTTGGGTTATAGAACGAGAGACTGAGAGAGGCAAGGAATTATTTCTGGACTACCCAATAGTTTCTACTAAAGGTATATTTGATAACACAATTAAGCACTTTAAACTTTAAAAATCTTGGGTTAATTACACCCATGTGCCCGACCGTGTTTGGACAAATATCAGTGATGTCATTTAACCAAATGGAATCTTGAAATACTTCACAGTGTTTTGACAAAATGACTTTATTGCCCCTAGCTTCGAAGGTAAATTCTTCAAATGCTATCCCTTTATCTCTCATCTTCCTCTTGGAGCACCCGCTGTTGCAGCACCACGGGCACAACACCGATGCCTCCATCCTCCTCTTCCATTTCCTTATAGTTTATCTAGAAAGGACCTACCACCGAATGACACCCTAACATCTGCCATTCTGATGTCATCGCCACCACCATTACCCAATCAAACTCCTTCAATCCACTATTAGTGAGCCATGCTGTGAGCCACACTCTTACTAGATTGTCTGGTCATACTCCCTACTTTGACAACCTTATCATCAAGCCTTACCTTTAAAGTGCGAGTAATTAGCCTTTACCTTGTTCGACCAGAGAGGGCAACCCGCGAGCACCTTACTCGTCCCTAGCTTCCTAGAGCACTAGGGGGAGGACGACACATTAAAACTCAAACAATTTCAAGAGTCCATGAATGGCCTTGCATGCTCTTGGTAACACCATAATACGAGGGTTTCATCCATTCTTGGGCTAATATGGTCCAGCTCTCCCTTGACAAGTTTCACTACGAAGCAGAGCTTGTGACCATTGTTGACATCACCGTTAACCGATTTTACCTCAAGCTCCTTGAGTACACTAAATTCAATAAGGATGAGACCTTTGGTTCCTATTTGCACCAAGAACGTGAAATCTTAAAAACCTTATGCTCAGATCTAAGGTCATCTCAAGAAAGCTGCATGACAGACCAATAACTCAGTTGGCTCATTAAGGACCACATAACCCTAAGCTCAAAATGCTTTATGATAGAAGTGGCCTGTAAAGACGATAACAACTGAATATGTCAGTTACAGGGAGAGAACTGGTGCCCTAAGAAGAAAAGGCAATCGGAGCCTGCCCCAGAGTACCATGTGACTTATACCCAGTCAAATAGCTTATCAATAAGTGGAAGAATGACAATTCATAACCCTCCATTCTGTCTACACTGAGCCTACACAAGAGGACCTAGCCAGCCTAACTACTACTCTTATTATCAGACTATTGGCCACATCCTCAAGAACTGTAAGGGCCTAAATTTTGCTTTTGCTATGAAGATTGCATCTGGAGAAATCAAACTCTAATGTGCACAAATTTGCGCCTACCCTCCCAAGCCTTAGGTTCCTCAAGCAGGCCAAGGTCCTAACTCTCCACTTGGCTTGGGATAATGATCAAGTAGGTGGTGCATGAGGTGGCTTGAACCACGCAACTAAGTCTCAATTTTGCTCTTCGTCGATGTTAATGTATGCGACACGACAAGCGGCCATGCATGTCAACATGTGTTAAGTTGACGCCCATGAAGGCAACCATAAAATTTTAAAGTACCTACAATATTTAAAAAAAAAAAAAAACAAAGTGCAAAATGTTGGTTGCTGTAGACAATCTAAGTATAAAACAAATAAAGGAAGAAGGGTCCACCAAGGCAACCATAGCCAAAGACAAAAAGTAAAAATATATATATATATATATATATATATATATATATATATATATATATATATATATATATATATATATGAGAGAGAGAGAGAGACGAAGGTGTGGGATGTCAAGCGAGTGGCCAAAATGTGCATGTTGATATAATCAAAAAAGCAGACAAGAAAAAGAGACGGACTCGGCTCCCTAGACCCTGTTCTACCACCACACAACTCCACCCCCATCCTTTTCCACTCGCGGATAGACACCATGCAACCTCCTGCACACCACGGTCCCCATCCCCCTGTTCTTACCACAACCCCCCACCCATACGTTCTCATATCCCCATAGACACACACCCGTAGTACCCACACAATACACGCCATTGGTCACCTCAGTCCCCTCTACCACTTCCTACACCTCCCAAAATTTGGCCGCTCCAATTTGACATTGACCGGCGGTGAGACTGTAATTTCTCCCGTGCTTGTTGTAATTTCTAACAAAGTTTGCAGGAGAAATGCATAAACTAACTAATAGGGGATAAAATCCTATAAAATCTGATAGAATAAAAAACAACTTATATAAAGTACCGGTCACTATTAGGATGTAGATGGGGTAGTTATTGTGTGAATGACATAGAACCATAATTTGAGCCAGTCGACTTGTGACAGCTAATATTTATTTTTTGAGAAAAGTAAAAAAGCTTAGAAAATAGGGTTTAGAATTTGGGAGACTAATAGCTCTCCATCGAACTTATATCTGTAGTATGAGAGCTAAAATTCCATCCTATGCACAAGAGTATCTGTGCCAATGTCACTCCATATCTCATTCTGACTTACACTTTTATAGTAGCAAATATATTTACTTATATATTTTCATCAAGAAATGTGACAAAAGGAAATGAACTTAATGCTTTGTGGTTATTATTGTGGATGCAATGTGTAACATCAACATCAAACATGATGAAGAAGGAAAACAAAAGATTCAGGCAAAGTCTAGAGGAGTAATTTCAGTATGCCCCTTAAGTTTCCCCTTCTAGCCCTCTAAGTCTCTTTTGCTTTATTCGTTTCCAAATAAGTCCATGATGTAAGAAATTGTGTCCCGTGAAACCTTTTGTCCACCTTTATGGGTGGAAGGCATTAAAAATAATAAAAAAATGTCAAGATACAGGGGTAAATTAGGTAGACCAATTAGAAAAAGGAAAAAAAATCTAACCTAAACACTTCTCTTTCTCTCTATCTCTCTGTGCACGAATGTGGGCGCGCGCGCACGTTCGAGAGGAGCTTATGGTTCCCCTTAGAACCCACCATCTTAGACCTGCCCATTTCCTCAATCCACCATTTTCCCCATTAACAAGCTTTCTTCACTTTCTTTCCCCTTAGAAACCCCCTTCATAGGACTAGTAAACAAAGGGAAAGAGCTTGTCCAAAGGTGTTCAATAATGGGCTTGTGATTTTCTTCAACAAATTCAATTACTCCGACATGCTCATTGAATACAACGATTATTTACAGCGTTTCAGTCAGGTCAAAGTGCAGTTGGAGCATATTAGTGAGATCAATGAGCTACCGGTCAAGATGGATTGGGTCATGCGCCTGGTGGTAATTTTGGTGATAGGTTTGTTGATTCAGTTGAGGCTCCGTCGTACGACTAGACTTGCCTCTTGAGGAGCTGAAAGAGTTTGTACTGCTTAGGGATAGTTGGGTGGTGCTGCTTTGCACTCCCAGTGGATGTGGCAAGACCACGTTGAATACATGCTCTGTCGTGATCTCCTAGTCCAAGGTAATAAACATCCGGACAATTTTTAAAAGGTGGTCTCGACAAAGATAAAAATGGCAGATGTTCAGATGGTGATGGTCGAGGGCGTGAGTGATCAGATGGTGGTGGTTTGGGGCAGTGTGTATATGGATGGTGGTGGTTTGCGGCGATGGTCGTTTGGATGGTGATGATTAGGGGTGGTGGGTGATTATAGTGGTGGTTGGGTGGCGGTTGGAGTGGCGATGAAGAATGCACATGCTTTGTTTTTCTTGTAATCACCAATATGTATCATTTACATAGGACAAGATGTTTTTGCAAGTATGATTCATCTCCCCAGAGGGACCTTAAATGCATTTACATCCGCTCTTCTAGCTAGTAGGGACTTGCGGTGAATTAATGGTTCCAATTACTTCAAGAAATCAATGAATGGTCCATATTATTTGGAGCCTAGTGAACGTCTTGAGCCTGGTGGGCATAAGGTAGTGTTAGGCTTAAGGCTAGGTCCACAAAGTAGGTGATGGCAGTGGTTAGGAGGAGGGAGATAAGGATGACGGTGGTGGTGGGTCTTGGTTGGGTAGTGGATGGTGGTGGGTTGAATGTATGCTCAACTCAGAGAGAGATCAAAGTGTTTGGGATAGATTTCTTTTTCTTATTTTTTAAGTGATCTTCCTAATTTATTCATGTCATTTTTCCATCTTTTATTGTTTTTATGCTTTCTGTTCAAAAGAGTGGACAGAAGGTTTCACAAGACACAATGTTTTACATCAGGGACTTATTTGGACACGATAAAACAAAATGGACTTGGGGGTTAGAACTGGAAACTTAAGAGGCATATAAGGAATTACTCTAAGCGTAAAATAACGATTTAAATACTTTGGGTGTCTGAGCAGCTATTTAATCATGGAAACTTCACAAGATAAATAAAATTTTCATCTTGTAAGGGTTTTGGTTGAAAACGAAAATATGATATTTACGGCTTAATATGTTGTATTGTTCATATACACTTTGAAAAAATTGTAGCAAGAAAAATTAGTATACTTGGTACAAAATATGCAGAGACATTTGATGAAATACCAACTTTTATCCGATAAAAATCAATTCTTATGTTCAGGTGCATAATTGTCTTTAAAGTTTGATTTTTGATACACTAATATTTGGAGTGGTGCTAAATTATGGTGTCTCGTATATCATTTATCCCTAAGCATGGTTATTCATCTTGTTAACAATATTTGTGTCAACCATTAGAAAATATTGTATTGTCCCATGACTTTGGTCTCGGCACAATGAGGTCGTTAGATGCATCGTTAAATAGCCGAATGCGCCCCTCTGCTCCTGTTCTCCCTAAGCCTTAATCTAATGGTTCCAAACGTTGGAGAGTATGCAATATTTGCCTATCTACTTTTGAAATTTTGGAACATGACCAAAAAAGATCAAGTGATAAGAAGTTGAAAATGACAATTTTTTTTGTGATTTTTTTTAATGTTTGCCATGAATTGAAGAAGAAGTCCCCTACAATAAACATCATAAGTTACCGGGTCACATGCGGTACCTGTGCAAAATTGAAGTCAGCAGATATTTTTATAATATCAAGCTCAGCTTTTGCAATTTATTTTCATTACACTTTTAGTGAATTCTAAATTGTGAAAAAAAAAACATGTCCTTATAGGTATTTATTTATTTACTATTAATTTTTTTTATTTTGTTTCACTTTTTTTTTTTTAAAAGATTAGAATGTCAAGCATCATCATTTCTGACAGGTAATTATGTAACACCAAAAGATATGCTACACCAACAAAGATGTTCATTTTATAAGTAGTACACATCGATAGTTTGGAAAACCTACGAAAGGTATGTAGGATGTAAAGTACATTGATAAACTCCCTTGCTACGTTGAAGTAGATTAGTTCTCCCAAATTTCTTGAAATCCGTTGTTGATGCAATCAATTGCCAATTAAGTGCTACAAGTTGCCAAACAAAAACTCATTTTCTCACTAATGGAACTGATACCTGCCCCCATTTGATTGTTGCACTGCGCAAATGACTTCTTCTTTTTCTTTAAAAACCAAAAATGTCTTCTAATGACAATCATTATAAACTTTTAGCGACAGATTGAAGTGATCCATAAGTGAGTACGATAATCAGTTCTTTTTAGTATGTCATAAGTTTAGGTACTTAATAAATGCTGCAAACCAACACTTTTTTGACTCGTAGGTAAGCATTAGATTTTAAAAATTCTTTTATTCAAAATATCCGAGATCTAGGGCAAATGTTTAAATGGGCAAAGTTCTCCTTAACTACAAGAGCTGGGATTAAAGAAATTTTAAAGGTGAATTTAATTGCTTAAAGTGTCCTTTGGTTGCTAAAAGTCATGATCTCTCAGTGGATGGCGAGCTTCTCTGTCAGCTTCAGTGACAATATATTTTGTTTTGTAGCCAACATGCTGGTGAAAAGAATTCACCTCTAAAGTTCGTCAAGAAATCAGTATGACCACATCTCGTGCCTGATGTAGAACATTACATATTACATCAGAAACAAAAACATTTTCATTTTCATCTATTACTTTTCACTGGGGGACATAGTCTTTGAAAAATGATAAACAACTTGCATTGAGTAAAGGCAAAATAGTGACTAATACATCACGAGATCATAGTGATGATGGTCGTCCCTCTCAGTTAGTAGGCCATCTCAACAGATTGAGGTATAAAACAAAGGTTAGTAAGGCTATCTCAACAGATCGAGGTATAAAACAAATAATTAAAGCAAATCTTGAGCGAACTGATGAAAATAATTTCATGAGAATCATCACATCAAAAGCTTATCTCTTTTGAGCGAGAAGTTCATTTCAAAATTCCGGGCTTGGCTTGAAACCCCCCCCCCCCCCCCCATCATCCTACAAGGTCGTATCTTAGCTTTATCCATTGTAACCATAAACTATTTACACATGGAGCTTATTTGTCTATGGGGTGAATTTGAGCAACCTTACTAGGCTTCATCAATTAATGATTATGGATCAAATCGACTCCTGTCACATTCCAATTGCTTTCTTTCTCTTTTGTGTATGACAAACAATCACCAGGAAAAGTGTCCATCTTTTTTTTCTCCCTTGTTCATCACTTATTTGAATAACTTGAGGTGCATGTGCTCCTCCTCTATAACACTCAAAGAGCCCGGGATAATTTTGGTTTGTAATAAGAAATTTTCTAGCGTCTTAATTCAAATGTCAAAACCAACCTTCTTTAAATGTACTTCATTGCCACCACCATCTTCCACTGTCAGTAATTTTACGTTGGCTGCCCCTATTGCCTAACCCATCCACCATGTCAACCCCCGATTGTAGTCCTGCCCACCATCACATTCTCCACTACCTAAATCCCCACCACCTCAGCAACAAGCCACCGGCAGGATCTAACCAACCGTCAGTGGGATTTAAGGACAATAAGGAGCAGTGATTTCGTGCCACCTTTCTTACCCACTGCGGCTGGCGTTACGGCTATCATCACCCGGCGGTGTGTTGCCGTTGTCATCGTTGTTGCCTTGCATTCTTAATGGTGGTTAAGGTTGGACAAGAAAGTAGGTAATTAGGGTTTTTCAGAATTTAAACTAAAATTATAAACTTAACCTTAATAAATTAAACTTTTAGGTGAATAAAAGGGCATTATTGTCTTTTGATGCTATACCATAGAAAATTGTTCTATGGCATAACAACACACCAATTTACCCCTTATCACAATAGCTTGGATCTCCTCATCCATGGCTTGTCTATTTCTTATCTTCCATAGCTTTTGTACGGCTTGATGGTTTAATATATGCAAAAAGACAAAATAAAATAACATTATCCAAGACTTCAGTTTCATTGTTTATATCTTGGAGACTTCTCATTCTTTGTAAAGGAATCCTTTCGCTTGAACTCCCTTCGGATGAGAAAGATTGATGACCTCTAAGGTGGTGACGAAATTGGAGTAATAGGCCCAAAAGGCGCTTCACTTTCTTGGTCGTCTTCAATGAAATATGAAAAGAAATCATAAGATTATCTTCTTGAGAATTCTAATTCCACGATCTTTCTTCATCAAACACAATATCTCTACTAACAGCAATCTTTCCATCCTTCGGATCATAAAATTTGTAACCTTTCGAACTCAAGTCATAGCCATTAGAAACTAATTCTTACTTCTATCATCAAGCTTACTCTTTTCTTAATCAGGCACGTGTGTATTGCTCCCAAAAACTAGCAAATGGAAAACACTTGGCTTCACAACACTCCATGCTTCTTAGATGATTGATCCTTGACACTTCTGATGGGCAAAGATTTGACACATAAACTACATAAGATAGAACTTCGGGCCAAAATTATTTTGGCATCTCCTTAATTTTAAATATACTTCGAGCCATATTGAATATTGTTTTGTTTCTTCCTCTCAACCACACCATTTTGATGTGGCATTCTAGGAACCATTTTAAAGGACAACAAATACCATGTGATAGAATTTGTTGAGTTCATTTGAAGTGAAGTCGCCTCCTATAT
The DNA here is from genome assembly GCA_033070095.1 of Escallonia herrerae. NCBI lineage: Eukaryota > Viridiplantae > Streptophyta > Magnoliopsida > Escalloniales > Escalloniaceae > Escallonia > Escallonia herrerae. The sequence continues at coordinate 104,554 of JAVXUP010002200.1, read as the reverse complement.
CAGAGCTTAAGGATTTTATCTCGTCACCACTTTGTTTTTCAACAAGTTCTTTAAAATTCTTAAATGCTCCAAAAACTAGATTTTTCTTTAGAAAATAAACCTAAGTCTTTCGACTACAATCATCAATGAAAAGCAAGAAATAATTATTTTTATCGAGTCAAGAAGGGCTTGATTGGTCCACAAACATCCGTATGAACTAGTTGGAATGCTTGGTTGCTCTTAAACTTGTTTATTTTGGAAAATATTTTCTTGCACGCTTACCAAGAATGCTAGCTTCACATAGTTAATTGGGAGGATTTATGAAAGGCAACCCTTTCACCACCTTCTTCTCTCCTAAGCTTTGAGTGCTCCATAGTTCAAGTTTCCAAATCTCATATGCCTCCACCACGTTGAATCTTCTGCACATGCCTTAAAATCCAACAAAAAACATTATATCTCTAGTGTTCACTACATTGACACAATTTATGATGCAGTACAAAGATAACTTTAACCAAACAATATTTGCTAGATGTTCATGAAATTGTCTCTGTATTTTATTGCTCATAATGGAACAAGAATGGGGTTCCTTTTAATCTTTGTATTAGCAAACTTTGATTTGTGAATACATATATAGGAAGCTATAGACATGTTTATATGCATATAAAAGGAGAAACAAACAAAGACAGAAATGTAGCATAGTGCCCCCATCGCATAAAGAGGCTAATTTTAGAGGTTGTGTGATGCAACACGCTTACGAGGATACATTGTGGCAGCTTAGTAGGATGGTCTCCAAATTCTCTCCTACTTCTCTAAGTCTTCTTCTTGTACATAATAGAGAATTCTAGAGAGTTGTACAACATGTAAATTTCCAGATATTTCTAGGAAATGTTCTAAATACACAACATAAATCGTAGGATTAAATATATCACCGTTGTCTAAGGAGGTGACTATGTATAAATAGATAAGGCCATCACTTGGTCAAACCATCCGAGATTCCCAAGCATTCTTCAACCATTATATTCTCGCTATGCAATAGTGCAAACATTCTCTGAAACACTCATGTGTCCTTTATTCTATACCTTGCTCTTGTTGTTGCCCACCTTAAAGGATAGGCTGACTTAGTGCTCTAGTAGCGGTTCAAAAGTGCTAAATGATGTACAGTTGATTTAGGTTTGCCTAAGGCTGTGACAATAGTGCATAGATGGTCAATTATAAGTCGTGTCGAGTAAATCATTCATCAAACAAGGAAGAAAAACTTTGATGTCCCAATCATTTTGCGTCCCAAAATTGGCATTGGCCATGGCATAAGGTGCTCCAGCATATCGACTCCAACATAAGAAGCTGTAATTTATCCTCCACATGGAATTGGCCGTCACTTTAGGCTATTAACACTAGAACCCCTCATGATCTTCTGGCAAACATATGTAGCTTAAGTGGAAAAATGTAGGTTTAGTTAGGCAAACATATAGGTTTAGTTAGGCAATTTCCAAACAGTTGGAAAAATGTAGTGGAATGTATTATTTCTAGACATAAGATGACGATCTTCCAATGGCACGGTCATAGCAAGAAGTTTGCATCATTATGCCACATAAGACTTGCACTTCCCAATAAGTAAAGCTAAGGAATGTCATGAAAAATCTAAATTAAAGCTGATCTTTTTAACTGAATGAGGCGAGAAATGTAATAACATCTACGCTAGGCGGATATACTCTTTAATTGAAAGTTTGCTTACAAATCGCTTGCCCTTTTGTAGCCCTTCAGAATTTAATCAGGAAAATATAAGTACCTATCCAAAAAGTAGTGAAGCGCTGCAATTCTCTTCCCCACCGTCCACGTCCACTTATCACCACCTTTCAGCCAATTTACAAGAGCATATGACAAACTTCGCCTGAATCAAAAGGGGAAATTAGATAAAGATGAAAGCCATTTTTCTTCATTATTACTTTCATCAGGAATGTCAACATCCATTAGCCCCATCTTTTAGCTTGAAAAGTAATAAGACTATTGACCTATACACAATGCCATTTGGATATCATCAAATGGCGATAAATACTAACGGTTGTATAGAAAATCTAGGAGTTGAGAAAATGTAGGATTATAGAGGTGTATATCTTCATATGATTCATGAGAAAACATTCTCAGTTGCAAACAAGTATATATCCTTAGATTTGTTATTCTTTTTGAACATATGTGCTTCCTACTAGGAGTCTTAACAATATAACTTGTCAGTTACTCCCTTGAATATTAGCAATTCAAGGAAATAAACGCTATATATATATATATATATATATATATATATATATATATATATATATATATACATATATATGAGAGCCGATCCACACCCACCGGTGGAGAAATAACAATTTCTTTCACCATAAATCTAGCCATCCACGTGTACTCGTGAATGGCCCAGATCTCTTTTTTTTTTTGAAAAAGTTGTAACCGCCACTCTTTTAAGCGGTTGCAAAATTGACAAAAATGCCCTGTAAAGCTGAAACCCCCCCAACCGCTAGAAAGACTAGTGGTTGGGGGCCCACGAATTAGCACACCCAATCGCTACACTTTGTAGCGGTTGCACTGCACTTTTTTAAAGATTTTTTTAATGAAAAAGCGAGGCCACTTAGGGTTTTTTTTAAAGAAAATTATTTTTAATAAAAAAGTGGGGCCACTTAGGATTTTTTAAATGAAAATTTGTTTGACGGATTCCAACCGCTACTAAGTGTAGCGGTTGGGTGGTGCAAAAGAAAAAAAAAGTGTAATGATTCCAACCTCCACAAAGAGTGGAGGTTGGAATCATGACCAACCTCCACTCTTTGTGGAGGTTGGAATCATTACACTTTTTTTGCCAACCGCATAAAAGTATAGCGGTTGGGGTGTCTCTTTGTCCCACACACGAAGCAGGAAAAAAAAACACACGAAGCAAAGCAGGGAAAAAAAACACACGAAGCGAAGCAGAAAAAAAACACACACATGAAGCAAAGTAGGAAAAAAAAGTAATGATCTCAACCGCATAAAAGTGTAGCGGTTGGGTGTTACCGTGGCCCCGCCTTTTCTCTCTTTTTGTGTCTTTGTGCAAAGCTGAAGGAAAAAAAATGGCAATGATGACCAACTGCAACAAAGTGTTGCGGTTGGACCGCTACACTTTGTTGAGGTTGTGTGTGCTCCCGTGGGCCCCCAACCGCTAGTCTTTCTTGCTTTTGGGGTTTTTTCGGGCTGGCGGGGCATTTTTGTCAAATTTTGCAACCGCTGCTCTTTCCGGCGGTTGCAACTTTTTCAAGAAAAAAAAACACATCTGAGCCGTCCACGAGTACATGTGGATAGCTAGATTTATGGTGGAAAAATAACAATTTCTCTACTGGTAGATAGGGATCGGCTCCCTATATATATATATATATATATATATATATATATATATATATATATATATAGATAAAGAAATGGAGGATGATATTTTTTTTAATTAGCTAACTGGTAGTTGATCTGAGCTGATAATATTGGTGTTAAATCATTAATTGGAAGTCTTGTATAGGAGAACAATACTACATGCATTATACATCCACTAATTTGAGAGATATATATATCGAAGTCCAAATTGGGGATAGTTGCAAAAGGTGCCTAAATCATGTCCTTAGACTCATTGTAATTTTTTCTTGCAATTCAGGTCCAAATGCTTGAGAAAACACATATGGGATCAGGAAAATGGCTCTTGGTCTTTAATGTGGTGATTGTAAATCCTATTCCCAGGGTTCTTTCTCCTGGACAAAAGGGAACAGAAAATTTTTTGGTGGGAGCTAATGAGAATTTGTCTCCTCATGATTCTGAGACAAGCTTCAATAGCTCGAGAAAAGACCAGCTTTACTTGTACAAATTTTCGCTCACATATCAAGAAGCAGGGTACTTGTAAGATATTCTCTCCACGGGCTTCCTTTGCTGTAACCATAAGTACTAAGTTCTTATACTTGATCTGCCGTTAGAGTGCCAAAGTTTGCCTAGTCAGTGTGCTCAACAAGACAACCATGTCAATGAATAATTAAATAAATTTAAAGGATAAATTCACCTTTAGTATCAATGGGCGAGGTACATACTTCAAAAAAGATGGTTGGACAACAAACACACAAAGATATGGGACAGACGAATTATTATGTTGAAACTGTTTCACTTTACTAGCAATACCGTCAATGAGGAAACTGCGCCGAATCTATGAAGGGAAAAAATGCTCTGTGATGTTAAGAGCTAGCTTGACCACAAAGTGAAAAGGGATAATTCCATTTTGGTCCCTCGTACTTTTCCCCTTTTTTATTTCAGTCCCTCTCCTTCTAAATCCTTGAAAGTAGTCCTTGTACTATGTTCCGTCATCAATTTAGTCCTTCCGTTAGCTTTTCTGTTATAAAATTGGGGGTATTTTGGTCAATTTGAAAAAATGTGCCCTAGCTTTAAAGCCTTCCCCCCTCTCTTCCCTTTCTGCCTTCCCCCCCCTTCCCCAGTTCCCCCCATTTTCCATCCACACAGCCATCACTCTGAGTCCACCATCACTTTGCCACCGAGTCAAGCATTACTCCACCGCTGTGCCAACCACCGCGCCAGACAACACCATCTGCTTGACCACCATTAGCCCACCATTTCTTCCCCCTCAATAACCATCAGCCTCTTCCACCGCTGCCATCATCACTCTACAACCACCAATAAACCATCCACTGTTTAAGTCTCACCTTTGTCACTGATCTACAAGCACTAGATCCAAGACCTGCCAATCACCACATCTCCATGGCACTAAGACCTCCTTGATTTACGGCAGGCACCAAATCATGCGCCCAACAATTGGGTTCTATTTCTTTCTTTAATTTGTTGATTATGATTTTTCTTTTTCATTTCTTTTGACCACGACTGTGGTGGGTGTGAAAATGGTGGTTGGTTGGTCGAAACGATGGGGACTATGGTGCATATTTTGCTAGTGATAACGTTGGAATTGGCTGTTGTGGTTGATGGTAGCAGTGGCCTGGCCTTCTCCCTACGGTAGGGGGAGGAAGGTAATGGGTGTAAAGGAAGTGATAACGTGGTGGGTTTGTTTGGGGAAAGGTGTGTGAAACAGTGGTGACGGTGGCGATGATGGAGACGTGGTGGTTGGACAAGAAACTGATTTGGGGACTGTCATGTGCATGGCATATGCTATTTTTGCCTAAAAAGCATACAAAGACGAATCTAACCCTCAATTTAACAGGAAAAACAAACGGAGGGGCTAAAATGATGACGAATGTGTAGTACATGGATTAGTTTCAAGGATTTAAGAATTCAGGGACTGAAATAAAAAATAGGGCAAAGCACGACGGACCAAAATGGAATTATCCCAAGTGAAAACATGAAAACGTGGGGGGGGGGGGGGGGGCAAGGGGGATGGGGATGGAGGAGAATACTATGGAGCACATAAAGGTGTTTGTATCAAAAAGGGGTGGCTCCGCTAACACTTTTCTATATCAACGGTATGCAAAAATTTTCAACCTTACGTACGTGCGCATTGACCTAAAGGCAAGTGCTGAGGTGCCAATATGTCAGTCTTCAAGAAGGATGTTCTTACAAGTTTGAAGAACTATCAAATCTTCATATTCTACGGCCCGGCCCGAAAGTCATAGAATGATTTGATATCTTTTAGTCAATTGACATCAAAGACTGTAACGATTTAGTTATTTGCGGTGCTTTGACTTCACGATAGTTGTATGGTTCAAGCATAAGCATTTCTGAACCAAGTGCAATGAACAAATACACACAACAACAAGTGTCCTACAACGAGTCTCATTTAATTTATTGGCATGAAAATTAGGTAGCAAGGCCACTAGATAATTCTTGAGTGGCAAGGGGCAGAATCATGCAGGGTTCTCTGGAGGTGACTATTGGAGTTAACTAGAGGCAACTGAGTATCGCATTGGAAGATTTGAATGAATTGAAGGATGTAGGACCATGGGTTGTAACTTCTTATGAGTAAGAATGGAGCACAAACAACGATAGGAAGTGTTTGAGCTTGAAGAGCAAAACTATGGCGGTAAGGTTGCATACATCGACTCTCTATGGACCTTGCCAGCATGGAGCCTCTTGCACTAATTTAACCGCCCGTAGGGAAAAGGAAGGGCAACAATTAGTTGCATACATGTGTCCCATATCTTCATAGCCAAATCATTTTTGTGGTGGGTCCATTAGTTATGGTTCAAAATTTATCGCTCGCTGAAGGTAAAACATTTGTTTTAGCTTTATTTAGCTATAAAAGTCAGAAAACGTTTGCAAATAGCCTCACTAAGTCTCTATCTTACGTGTTATAGCTTCTTATAATGTTTTCAAAAGGTGCAATCAAAGTTGTTTTAGAATTGCCTAATTAAACTCACGGGTTCATCCAATTAGCTCAGAGATGCTAAGTTCGGTACCACCCTTTACCATTGATGTAATTATGAAAAGATAAAAGAAATCCATGACTCCTGTAATTCGTGAATTTGTGACATGCAATTTTGATTGAAGCAAGATTTTTTTATTTTTGGGATTGAGTGATGAACGGTATGTGACACACAAGCAAAAAATGAAATGTTGTCTAGTGCCAAAAGTTTAAAAGATTAATATCATGCTTGTAAGGCAAATAATTTTTATCAGGACTATTCTTGTCCACAGCTTAAAGTTTCAAATCTATTTTCATCTAAAATTACAAAATTAAGCACTCTTCTGCTCATATTGCTTTTATCTTTTTTGCCATTACTATCATTGACGCTATTTTTTTCACCATAAAAGGAGACAAATTTGTTCTTTTAACCAAAGCACCCCCAACCCAAAAGAAGGAAATGATAAGTTGCTTTTATTTGTTTCATAAAACTAAAAACTCCTTACACTTCATCTTTTGTTGCTAAAAGTCTCAGAAGGTCATGACAAAGAAAAAGATTTTGGGAGGCCTCATACAGTGATTGTTAATTCTCGTAAAATATTGGTAGTGACATTTCTGTAAAAATCTCTGTACAAATTTCTAGGTGCCAGGTAGAGACTACTCAACCTCTCGTCTCTTTCTTCATAGAAGATTTCCTAAGAACCTTTGACATATCAATGGCACCAATGAAGGTGCAACAGGCTCAGGCAAAGGAGAACGCCTTGATAAGTGCCGCCATGACAAGCAGTAGCAACAACACTTCATCGGTCTAGTGGCTCAAAGTAGAACCAAGGAAAAAATTGCTCTCCCGTGTCGAGTGATGACACCAATTTCCTAGCAACTGGCCAAGGCACCCGCGTTCAATTTTACAGAGGCCATTATTTTGATTTTTGATTAAGATAAAGGCGGGATACTAAGATCTAAGATTCCCAAATTTGGTTTGGAAAAGATTGCTCATCATGAAGTGTCTCCATAATCCTTCTAGTTTGCCTTAGATGCAGACTCCAGCATTGCCTCACATTCATGTTACTCTGTAAGGAGCCTTAAACACCTTGTGTCCCTGGCATGCTCCGAATCAGACACTCATGCACCTACAGATACTATGCAAGTTTTGATGATAGGACCATGGCAATGGAGGAGCATCTAACCGCAATGTCTAGTGCAATTCAAAAGCTGACTAACACCGTAGAGGAAAAAGATTTCGAGATTGTGACTCTCCTGAATAGGTCAGAGTACAAGACAATGAATGTCCAACCGTGGTGAATTTAATGAAACCTTCACGAAGAATGATATCAATAGGCCTCATTATGCATCCAGTTCAAGCAGATGAAAATAAAGAGAGCAAGTCCACCTTCGTTACTTCCCTATCCGTCCAGCAACTACAAGACACAACAGCAAACACAATTACAACTCAATTTGGAGGACCTTCTCAAACCCTTATACGAACCCTTATAATATGATGTAATTGAAGCCTTATACCAAGTGAATTGGAAACATGAAGATGCTCGTCTGCTATCAACCTCCTAATTTTCAACATGCGATGGAAAGGTCAGCCCAAAACAGCACAACACTCATTTCATCGAGGCTTGCTACAATGTCAGAACGGAAGAAGACATCTTTCTGAAGCAGGTTTATCCCAATCTCTTAGAGGGAATGCCTTCAACTGGCATACTCGCTTAGAGCCTGAGTTGGTAGAATTTTTAGAAGAAAAGGAGAGCATTTCCAAAATTGTTTCACTAGTACCCACCGCTTGGTGAGCATGATGGAACTTACTAACACCAAGCAACAAAAAGAGGATTGTATTGGACTATATCAGCAGGTGGCGAACTATGAGCTTGGAAATCACCATAACAAAACACGGTGGACATAACCCACCAATTGGTAAACGGCATGAAGAAATTAGATAAGTGAAAATCCTGTGACTCCAAATTAGTTCAGAAATTAGATAAGTGAAATTAGTTTATCCTTTTTTGGATTTTGAAATCCCAGGGATACTAGACTTCTTACTTGTATAAAAGCTTATTAACCTCCCCAAGTTAAAATGCACGGATTGGATCGGGTATGTTAACAAGCCAAGATACTCTAAGTACCATCACTTCATTAATCATTTAACCAAAAAGTGCTTCACTTCCATTGAGAGGTGATTATGAACTTGTTAAAAAAAGAAAAATCTATCTAGACGATGAAGAGGTAGAAGAGTCCAACAACACTTCTATCATCTTTGGGTCTGTAGTCTCTTTAACTTCTTGTTACAAGCCAAAGAATATGTCACCAAAGGCCTTAGCATTGAGGGCATCTAGAACTTGAAAGAGCACCAAAATACTCAACATCCCTTTGAAGATCCTTTAATCCAAAGGTCGAGCTATCACATTTGGATGCGATGGAAGCAGATCGAAGATCAAGCTCTACAGCCCTGGGGTAAAAAAAGAATGAATTCAAGTTGTCTTCATCAGATCCAACTTTAAGCCTGAATTGAAGGTTGTAACAAAATAATCTGGATAAAGATCAAGTTGTAAAGCCCTTCGATCAAAACTCTTGTAGTCTTCATTCAATTAAAGCTCCAAGCATGAAAATGAAGGCCAAAAGCAATTCATAAGCTCTTCAGCTGAACTTAGGTTGACTTCAGATGATTAGGCTCGATGCATAGAATGAAGGACAAAAAGAAAATGAAAACAAAGAAATTTCATCAAAGATAAACGCCGACCCTTCGTAAAATATCCAAGTAAAAACTCTTTGCTTGATTAAGCTCTACCTCTAAAATGAAGACAAAAATCAACACGCGTCAGCTGACCCTAAGCTGCACGATCAATGCTCCGCAGCAAGAGCCTAAACTGCACAATTAATGCCCCTCAGCACAAGCCTAAATTGCACGATCAGTGGTCCTCAGCACAATCCTAAACTACACGATTGGCCTCTTAATCCAAACAAGCTAAAACTGTGCAAGGCACTTTGTTCAAACAACGTTTCTTAACTTGATCCTTTTAATGTAGGCAGCTTGGAGTTTTTGCTCTGAGTTCAGTCACCTACAAAAAAGAAACAAAAATTCTTAGTAAAAAGAAAAGTCAATTCAAATAAATGATGATGTAGGAAATGGCGGTTCATTGTCATGTCTTGAGGCTAAGTATGTCATGCCAAGCACAAAGGATGCAGTCAAAGGCCGAGCTACCTCATGGTCTTGTGAAAATGCAGGTTAACAAGAGACTATGCAAAGAAAGACAGGTCAAATTGCAAGTCTTGTCAAGCAAACTTCCAATGCTATCAGACTCGAAACCATCTTTCTTTTGAGGAAGAGATGGTAAGCATGAGACAATGCAAAGTAGGGCAAGTCCAATTGCAAGTCTGTCGAGCACAATTATAGTGTGACCAAACTTAGGATCATCTTTGTATTGTGAAAGTGCAGGTCAGCAAGAGACCATGCAAAGGGCAAATGCAATTGCAACTCTTGTCGAGCCACTTCCAATATAGTCAAACACGTAGTTGTCTTGGTCCAAAAGTGTAGGTCAACAAAAGGCTATGCAAAGAAGGGAAAGTCCAACTGCAACTCTTGTTTTCGTTACGGTCAAATGTAGATACGTCTTGGTCACGTGAAAAATATCGGCCAAAAGAGGACTTTGCAAGTGCAAGTCATGCTAAGGGGTCCTCTTAAGCAATCACAAATAAGACTTGTCACAACTGCATCAAAAGTACCGGTCAACAGAGGACATTGTGCATAACGGCGAGCCCAAAATGCAAGTCATGTTGAGCGAATCTTCGAAGCAGTCTAATAAGTCTTGTCATACCTGTCCTACTAGTGTTGGATTGAACAACATAAACAGAAGGAACATTGATGACTTGAACTAGCTCACTCCAAAAGGGTTCACTAATTTCAGGCATTCAAGAGTAACAAAAAGAGAAATTTCTCTAAAGACATTTGAAATTGCAAATGTGAATTAAATCAAACAACTTGCAGAAAATGTAAGTATCACAAGATTTCCATGCCAATCCCCCTGATCCTGTTATGGTATCCTACGATAGATAAGGTTTCACATCAAGGCGATGGTACAACTCTATTTGTCTACACAAGTTCAGACGTGGTGTGGCAAAAGGAGTTAGAGCAAGGTCGCAAAAGATATGTCAAATCATGTATATGTCTATGTGTGTGTGTGTGAAAGCTAAAGATGAGAGAATGTAAATTTCTCTTTTATACTTGACATGCCTATTTTTATGTTACATGTCATTCAATCAATCAAATGAATTTATTTTCACTCTCTTCCACGTCAACATATCTTACTTTAAAACAATCTCTTTTTTCTATTTTCTTAATTTTTAATTCATATCTCTCATTCAAATATTAAAACTTTCTTATATCTTACACAAGTTCAATATTTTCTCATAATTTAATAACTTAATCTCTCTCTTTTATTTTATTGTAAGTCACACACGCACACGTGTGTGTGTCCGTATATAATTATCTCTTATATTCATTTTATCTTATATCCCCTAACTTTTTATACTCTTCTTGTTGCGTATTAATACAAACCTCAACAGTGTAGGTTACTATTATTGTTATTCAAAATTATAGAAAACTTATAAGAATGTGCAAAAATAACATTATTATTATTATTATTGCTCAATTTTTTTTTATTACTATTGACATATAAGTATGAGTTTTTAGCATTTATTATTCTCGTGTGCAACGCATGAGATCGACACCGGTGTAAATGCAAAGTGAGGTTCAAGTCAAACAAATGGTATAAAAAATGCTTCGACGTCAACAACACAAACAAAGTAGTGGTGATGAGATGCAGGCACGAAAAAATAAGGAGGGGGGGGAGGGTGCAAAAATCGTGGAAGCAAGAAAAGAAAAGAATAGAAAAAAAAGGCACATAGGACTTTCCGTCCTTCTCTATGAAGCGTGAGTGTGTGACGGGAGGTACGCCAGGATGGACGCAGAAGGCGATTGAGCCATCAACGTGGCCATTGCCTTCAGTCCACTGACACAGACATCTCCTCTAACGAACACCATCACGCCACTGTAGAGAAAATCTACCTTACCATGTGTGGTACTGGAAAGTATATGATTTGTGTGTGTATACTTGTGCAGAAAATCAGTTTCGAAAATGTACTAACATACAAAGATTAATGCTCCAAAAACAACAGTAACGAAATCAAGAAAATAATGTGTAATATAACTCACGGCAAAATTACAGCAAATGGTAAGGCTGAGGCGTGAATTTGATTCAATGTCCTTAAGACTTATTCGTCCCGCAACGGTGCTGACGGCCTCTGGACAAAGTCTCTCAGGATACAACGGCTACGCGTTTGAAATAAGAGCACTCCAAATTGCAGACCCGGTGAACCAAAACAATGGCAGAACTCTTTCTTTCAGACACAGAAAAAATGGATAGAATTTCAACAGAAGAAAATTTTGGGATAAAAAAATTAAATAGCTTCTGTAACTGACTCGTTTTTATACATAGAATATTCACTGGGGGTGCAACTCTTCACAGCTGGTTGGAAAGGTTGCAACTTTTCAGATAATAAATAAATAATTTATTTATTTAAAATGTTTTTGTCCCAAAAAGAATAAAGCCTGATGGGCCCAAGCCCAAGCCACGGTGACGGACAGGACCTGGAGGGGACGGTGAGGGCAGCACGCTCGTGTATGGTGGACCTTGGGTCAATTTAGGTCCTTCCTCCTTACAAAACTTGGGTACCCCCAAGGGCCCAACCCTTAGCTCAAGGCTAAGTCTTATAAGGAGACAACATTCACTTTATTTCTTCAATGTGGGATTCTCTTTTACCCTCAAGTTGAACCACCAACTTCAACTTCAATTTTCTAATTCATTCCTTATTTGTTTTAAACTTGTGAATATACTATGATCATCTATTCCAATAAATGAACATAAATACCTTTGTTCCTAACCAAATTATAATTTGGAACCCATTTGAAAATTGAGTCAAAGATGGTTCTTCATAATGGGTTTAAAACCCAATTCCAACATGTGGTCTGCCATGTATGGCTGTAAAGGTCCCGACAAGGCACACAACCGTCGGTGGCAAAATGGAGATGGCACTTTGTCCTAATTTTGTGTGTGTGCAAGTGGCACAATGATGACTCCAAGATGCACATGGGCGCCGGTGATAGAAAGGCCAATGGGCTCAATCGGTCGGTGAAGGCACACTAACTGCCATAGACTCCGCCTCTTATGACGATCACCACGCGCCACAGCAAGATTTCTCAATCCACCATTGCTGCAACATGACAAACATCTTTTGCTGTAGATCAATGTCGCCACGACCGTAAAAACTGATCCTTCCTACTAGCAAATCATGTGACTGTAATCACACTGAGGATGTAGAGATAACTGGTGATGATGCCTGCTGTGAAGATGTTATCGGATCAAGAGGCTAGTGAGGATGAGGCGACATAATCAGAACAATGATCAGTCCATTGCTATAAGCCCTTGATCAGTCCACTGCCATAGCACATTGTCTTAATTTGACCTTAATCGAGACACAATGACTTAGATTTTGGGGTTCCCATTAAAATGAATAAAACCCTAACGGTTTGTTTGGAACCAATTCTTTAAGGATTTGGATTTCAAATTTGGAATTAGATTTGGAGTTCACTTCACTTTTTTTTGTTTGGAATGGAATGGAGTTCAAATCACATAATTCCTATTTAGTATTTGGAGAAGGGAAAATTGCGTAAAATACCCTTGTGGTTTGGGGTCATTGCAAAAAGACCCCTCTAGTTGCAAAAATTGCAAAAAAACACCTGTGATTACAAAGGTGTTGCACCGTAAAATTTCCGTAACAGAATAGTAAAAATATCGAAATTGCCCTTCTATATAAATGAAAAGGGCACGCCCTTTCCATTTCTCTTTTCCTCTGATTCTCTCCTTCTCCACTAAATCCTTGGATCTGGACATGCACGAAGGCCAGCTACCTTGGATCGACGGCGGGTTTGCGGCAGCTCAAGCATGGATCGATGGGGTTCGCGGCGGCGCAAGATATTGATTTGATTCATTACTCAAATTGCACAAATTTAGATCAAACCCTAGATCTAAATTTGTGCGATTAGGGTTCGAATCGGTTTGATTAGGGTTCGATTAAGTTTGGTAGAACCCATATGCATGAAAATTGTGTTCCTTCACTGCCCGATGTTCTTACTTTATCGCCGGAAAATGGTGGCTAGGTTTTGGGCTTGAGGGGGCTGCGGCGATTTAGGGCTTAGGATTTGGGGAAGAAGAAGATAGAAAGGGCATTTTGGTCATTTGTTAAGTTAATTTCTACCAAACGCGCTCTTCAGGAGCGTGAATATCACATGCCGTTAGTTTTAACGATTTTTTTGATGGTTGCAAGACTTTTGCAACCTTAAGTGCCTTTTTGCAATTTTTGCAACAGAGGGGTCTTTTTGCAATGACCCTAAACCACAGGGGTATTTTACGCAATTTTTCCTTTGGAGAACAAAGAAAATGGAAAGGTAATAAATGGGCGGAACCAAGAACTTTTTTCAGGGGGTGCAAAAAAAAATTTCGCTAAAAGTTATAATGCCTTGTTTACTGAAGGTGTGTCAGTCGTCTTACAGTTTGCATCTTAGTAGGCTAATCTTAATTTTAGTTTTGAGAGTTGTTTTTTCATTTTATTGTAAGACTTTCGTCACTGTTGTATTATGCAGTTACAAGTCTTATCATGTATTTAAATGCGAAACGTCTTAAAGTTGGCACCTTAATCAGCTAATCTTAATTTTATTTTTAAGAGTTGTTATTGTATTTTCTTGTAACACTTCCACCACTTTACAACTTTTATTATGATTTTACAGAGAGATTTTAACAGTTCCATCTCTTTCTACCCCACAAAAGCCCAAATGTATCAAAAGAATCAATGAATGGTTTGCAAAACAAATATTGATATGTCGAAATCCCCGCCCTCTTATCTACACACATACCTCCATAAATTTCTTCTTAAATGCGTCTTATTTCAATGACAATTCATTGCCCATAGAAGATCAACCTCATCAGGGGATGTCTTTACCTTCGGCCCAAGACGCAACCTTCTTCCGTAATTCCCAAACAAACTTTTCTACACAAACTTTAAACCCTCTGACGAAGACTCGAAGCAGCAGTAGGTCAAGCAGCTAGCTCATCACCGTTGTCGCCATCGTCACCTGAGCGACTTCAGTCGAGATCGCCAGCAGGGGTGAGGCAGTGAGGGGCCAGATCTGGTCAGACGAAGTAGCCGAGTAGAAGTCTCGAAGTCTCCGTCGTTGAAGTCTCGGAGTAGCAGCTGTAAGGCCGTGACTGGCTTTAATTGTCGTGTCGAAGTCTCGAAGAGCGAAGCCTCATCGGCTGTTCTTTAAGATCTGGTCGTCTCGTTCTTTAACATATATTGTCTGAAGGTGGGTTCAGTCGTGGTCGCCGGTAGGGGCCAGTTCTGGTCGGAGTAGCTCAGTCCACCGGCGTCGCTCACGGTCCTCACAGAGTCACAACAATGTGTGTGTGTGTGTGTGAGAGAGAGAGACTGCTGAGTGTGGGTCTCAGGGAACGGGTCTCGATGCGATTCCCAAAAAATTTTCTTCAAAAGTCAGGGGGTGCTTCAGCCCCCCTTGTCACCACATAGGTCCGCCACTGGTCTCACGTGTGCTAGTGCCACCACATGGTGTTGGTGAAGGGGCTGTACCACACGACGTAACGGCATCAACAGTGAAACTGGTGGGATGGTCAAGTGATGATAATGATTGTGATGGTGGTGGTAGTATTGACGTGTGACGAGGTGTAACTGGTGGTAGTCAAATGACGCTAATAGTGACAACGGTGGTAGTAATGGTGACGGCGATGGCGGCGATAGTTGTGGTGGTGGCGGCAATGATAGTGATGACAGTAATGGTGGCGGCAGAGACAGTGGCGATGGAGGTAGTGGTGGCAATAATGGTAGAGGCTGTGGTGGTAATAGTGGTGAAGGTGGTTGGTGAGAATAGTGGGGCCGGTGGTGGTAGTAAAAATGGTATTGTCGTTCTAACAGTAGAGGTGGCGACAGTGGCAACGACAATGGCAATGGTGGCAGTAGTGGTAGCAACGGCAGTATAGTGGTGGTGGCAGTAGTGGTGGCGGTAGTGATGGGGTGGTAGAGTAGTGGCGGCGGTGTTGATAGTGGTGGTCGTGGTGGTGGCCGTAGTTGTGGCAGTGGTGGTGGAGGTGTTGGTGTTGGTAGCAGTGGCAACAGTGGTGCCAGTGATGGAAGCAAAAGTGATGTGGCGATAGTAGCAATGATGATAGTGGTAGTGAGGTTAATTGTTGCAAAGATCCAGAAAAGAATAAGATAGATAAATAATTATTTTTGATTCAAGTAAATTCAAATTCCATGAAATTCGACCATTTTTTTATTGGATTTCACACTATATAAACAAATCCAGTCAAATCTCATAATATTCAATTCCAATTCCTTTTTTGATGTTCCAAACAACAAAATTTGAGTATTTAAAATGACATTCCATTAATTTTATGGTGTGACATTCCATCAAAATTTGAGTAAAGATCCAACTACGACAAGCCTTAGGCAAGCAGGTCAGTGCCAAGTTCATGGGGTTAGGCCCAAACAAAAGAATTCTCTAGACACTCAAAGTATAAGAACTAGTTAATAAAATAATTTTTTGTTGACCGGCCAAATTTTCCACGTCAAGTCGAAAAGAATATAAAAAAAAAGGCACATGGGACTGTCAATCCTTCTCTGTGAGGCGTGAGTGTGTGATGGGAGTTACTCCAGAGTTGACACAGAAGGCGATTGAGCCGTCATCAACGTGGCCATTGCCTTCAGTCCACTCACACAAACATCTCCTCTACGAACACCATCACGCCGCCGAAGGAAAAATCTACCTCACCATATGTGTGTGGTCTGCCATGTGTGGCTGTAAAGGTCCTGACAGGGCACACAACCGTCGGCGGTAAAATAGAGATGGCACTTTGTCCTGATTTTGTGTGCGTGTGCGGGTGGCACAACGATGACTTCAAGATGCACATGATCACCGGTGATAGAAAGGCCGATGGGCTCAATCGATGGGTGAGGGCGCACCACGCGCCGCAGTAAGATTTCTCAATCCACCATCGCTGCAGCGTGGCAAATAACTTTTGCTGTAGATCAATGTCGGCACGACCGCAAAAAAGATCCTTCTTACTAGCGAATCTTATGTGACTGTAATTATGATGAGGATGCAGTGAGTGACTGGTGATGATGCCTGCTATTAATATACTGCCGGATCAAGGGGCTAGTGAGGATAAGGCGACACAATCAGAACAGTGATCACTCCTTTGCTATAAGCCCTTGATCAGTCCAGTGCCACAACACATTGTCTCAATTTGACCTTCATTGAGACACAGTGACTTGGGGTTTGGGGTTCCCTTCGAAACGAATAAAACCCTAATTGTGTGTTCGGAACCAATTCTTTAAAGATTTAAATTTCAAAATTGGAATTGGATTTGGATTTGGAATTCACTTCACTTTTATTGTTTGTTTGGAAAAGAAAGAGTTCAAATCACAGAATTCATATTTTGTGTTTGGAGAACAAAGAAAATGAAAAGGTAATAAATTTTTAGATAATTATATTCTTGACTTATGATGAAAAATGAACGTGTGCTAGTGCCACCACATGGTGGTGGTTGCACCACATGGCATAGCGACATCAACAATGAAATTGGTGAGATGGTCAAGTGATGGTGATGGTAATGGTAGTATTGATGTGTAAAGAGGTATAACTGGTGGTGGTCAAATGACGCTAATAGTGACAACAGTGGCAGTAGTGGTGGAGGCAGTGGCAGTGGTGATAGTAGTGGTGGCGGTGGAGATAGTAGTGGTGACGGTAGTGATAGTGACATAGATAGTGGAGGTATTGGTGGCAATAGTGATGACGATAATGGTGGTTAGTGGAAGTAGTGGAGCTAGTGGTGGTAGTAAAATGGTGTTGTGGTGGTAGCAGTAGTGGTGAAGGAGGTGGCAGCGATAGTGGCAATGGTGGCAGTGGTGGTGGCCACGGCGGTAAAATTGGTGGTGGCAGTAGTGTCGGCAGCGGTAATAATGGTGGCCATGGTGGTGGCCGTTGTTGTGGCAGTGGCAGTAGTAGTTACAGTAGTGAGGCCGATGATGGTAGCAAAAGTAATGTGGCGATAGCGGCAATGATGACAGTGGTGGCGGCGTTAATTGTTGGAAAGATTCAGAAAAGAGTAAAATAGATAAATAATTACTTTTGGTTCAAATAAATCTAAATCTCACGAAATTCGACTATTTTTTTTATCAGATTTCACACTATATAAACAAATCCAGTCAACTCCCATGGTATCCAATTCCAATTCCTTTTTTTAATGTTTGAAACAACAAAATTTAAATATTTAAAATGAAATCTCATCAATTTTATGGTTTCAAACACACTGTAAAAATCCAACTACGACAAACCTTAGGCAAGCAGGCTAGTGCCACATTCATGGGGTTAGGCCCAAACAAAAGAATTCTTTAGACACCAAAAGTATAAGAACCGGTTAATAAAACAAAATTTTATTGACTAATTAAATATTTAACGTCACGATGAAAAGAATTAAAAAAAAAAAAAAGGCCCATAAAGCTTTTAGTCCTTCCCTGTTAAGTGTGAATGTATGATGGGAGTTACGCTAGAGTTGACGTAGAAGGCGATTGAGCCGTCAACGTGGCCATTGCCTTCAGTCCACTGACACAGACATCTCCTCTAAGGAACACCATCACGCCGCCGCAGGGAAAATCTATCTTACCATATGTGTGTGGTCTGCCATGTGTGGCTGTAAAGTTCCCGACAGGTCACACAGTCGTCGGCGGTGAAATGGGGATGGCACTTTCTCCTGATTTTGTGTACGTGTGCAGGTGGCACAACTATGACTCCAAGATGCACATATGGTCGCCGGTGCTAGAAAGGCCGATGGGCTCGATCGGCAGGTGAGGGCGCACTAACTGCCGTAGACTCCTCTTCCTATGACGATCACCACGCGCCGCAGAAAGATTTTTCAATCCACTATTGCTGCAGCATTACAAACATCTTTTGCTGTAGATCAATGTTGCCACGACCGCAAAAAAAAGATCCTTCCTAATAGCGAATTGTATGTGACTGTAATCATGCTGAGGATGCTGAGAGTGACCGGTGATGATTCCTGCTATGAAGAAGCCGCCGAATCAAGAGGCTAGTGAGGATGAGGTGACATAATCAAAACAGTGATCAGTCCACTGCTATAAGCCCCTGATCAGTCCACTGTCGCAGCACATTGTCTCGATTTGACCTTCACCGAGACACATTGGCTTGGGGTCTGGGGTTCCCTTCTGAACGAATAAAAGCCTAACAGTATGTTTGGAACCAATTCTTTAAAGATTTGAATAATTTAAAATTGGATTTGGAATTCACTTCACTTCACTTTTTTTTTTTTTTTTTTGTGTTTGGAATGGAAGGGAATTCAAATCATAGAATTCTTATTTTGTGTTAGGAAAACAAAGAAAATGAAAAGGTAATAAATTTTTTGGACAATTATATCATTGACTTATGATGAAAAATGAACTACGGTAAAAGGTCTCACGTATACTAGTGCCATCATATGTTGGTGGTGGTTGTTGCACCACACGGTATAGCGGTATCAACAATGGAACTGGTGGGATGGCAAGTGATGGTAATTATGATGATAGTAATGGTAGTATTGACGTGTAACGAGGTGTAATTGGTGGTGGTCAAATGATGCTAATAGTGACATCGGTGGCAGTAATGGTGGCGACACGACGGTGACGGTGGTGACGGTGGTGATAGTGGTGGTAGTAATGGTGGCGGCGGTGATGGTGGCGGAGATAGTGGCGGTAGTGGGGGTTTGTGGGAGTAGTAGGGCCGATGATGGTAGTAAAAATGGTGTGGTGGTGGCAGCGGTGGCAATGGTGGCAGTACTGGGGGCAACGACAGTAGCAGTGATGGCGACAATAGTGGTGGCAGTAGTGATAGTGATAGTGGTGGCTGTGGTGGTAGTCGTAGATGTGGCAGTGGCAATGACGGTGGTAGTAGTAGTAGTGTTGGTGATGGTAGCAAAAGTAATGTGGTGGTAGCGGCAATGGTGACAGTGGTGGTGGGGTTCATTATTGGAAAGATCCAAAAAAAAGTAAGATAGATAAATAATTACTTTTGATTCGAGTAAATCCAAATCCCATGAAATCCAACCATTTTTTATCGGATTTCACACTATATAAATAAATCCAGTCAAATCCCATGAAATCCAATTCCAATTCCTTTTTTTAATGTTCCAAACAACAAATTTTGAGTATTTGAAATGAAATCCTATCAATTCTATGGTTCCAAACACATTGTAAAGATCCAACTGCGACAAGACTTAGGAAAGCAGGTCGGTGCCAAGTTCATGGGGTTAGGCCCAAACAAAAGAATTCTCTTTAAGAAAAAAAAATTGAGTTACTTCAAGCCTTGCGATGGCACTTGACAAGAAAAAAAAGTATTGCATAAGTCTTGAAGTGAGGGCAATTTCTAGACACTAAAAGTATAAGAACTAGTTAATAATGACAGGCCAAATATTTCAAAGTCACGACGAAAGCGGGTTCAAGTATTTCTAAAGAAATAAGTCAAAAAAAAAAGGTGGTTCGGACCAAAATTAGATAAGAAAAATTTTCCCCAACTTAATGGTCTAACAAACTAGGTCTGGACGATTTTTGTGATTCAATTATATCACACTATCAGAATCAATTGACCAACAATCATTCAATATTCAATTATGAAATCAAGACCTATTTATAGGTTTTCCTAAATTGACTAGCCTACCATCTATCCATTAAATAAAAGCCTTGGGGTAAAGAGGAAAGCCATAGAGGGTTCTTGAAAACAAAGCTAGCGTTCTATCGAAATGCTGCTAAAAGCATATTGTATCACTAGAATTGTACAACATTGAAGAACAATACGCACTAATCTAGTACTATTCTTCAATTCCAAGACACGAACATCAATTTATTTTTGACCTAAAATCAAAGAGGAATTTTCCTTCAACTTTAACTAAGTCAAGGATCGCCACACTTGTTTAGGATAAGGTCTCGAGGCCCTAGATCAAGCATTTATTCAACGATCTTACAACAACAAAGATTGAAGAAGTCAAATTTAGCCTTTGAAATCAATCTATTTCAGCCTTGGACCCTGACCAATCTAGAGATTGATTGATAAACTGAATTATTATGCATTTGTGATTTGTGAGGTTGGTTGATAAACTGAATTATTATGCATTGTTTCTTGTCTAACATTTTAGACAAGAAATCTATATGTACACCCTGTTTATCATTATACTCTTCATTATCCCAATCCGGAGGTATTCTATGTCAACTATGACTAATGGAGATTAGCATTGACCCAACATATTTATGCACAAAGAGAATTTAAGGTCTCTTTTTCAGATTTCAGTCATCTTCATTATACTTTTGATTGCTAATACCTCTAAGATGATTATTATCATCCAACCATGACATCCACCCTTAACATTACTTGCAAGGGAGAAGTGAGTCAATTATGGAGAGTAACATCAGAGGGGTGAATAAAAATCTTAGGAAGCAAATAATTGAGAATAAAACGAAATATTGGTTATGTTAAGAATCTCACCTCTGTGAGGAAAAAGAAATTCGACTCGTTACTCAAATTTTACCTCTCTCACTCGAGATAAAAAAAAAAAACATTTCCTTCACTTTTGTTTGTATTCGAAAATCAGTTGTCGTCCTCTCTCTCTTTACATTATTCATTCTTTACACCCTTAATTTTCCACTTCAAACTTTTTTACATTTCTATGTACAATACTTTTTTAGTTATTGTGGGGCATTTCTGCACTTGTTTACCCCTATCATCTCATTTACACAAATTTCATCAACTTCTCATGAGGTGTACAAGTACACAGTAAATGGTTTGCGAGATGGCTTAAGCCACACCACTAAGTACTTTTATCGTTCGGCGACCTGCCAGCATCACCCACATTGACAAAGTGTTAGCCAAACATTACCATAGGCTCCCAAGCTACTTGCCAAATCAATTTTTTTTGAAATGCACCAGAAAGTACGCATGGGCCACGCTCCCCATGATTTTCCTCTTATGCATACAACATGCATGAGGCCTATGTTGCTAGTCCATCATGGCTACGCACCTTTGACCACTCTCTGGTCCTGCTTTTCTGACACGTCAATAAGTATTCAATAGTCACATTTCAGTGCTACCAATATGGTCAACCCTAAGCACATACTCCAACTCACGTGCCATAATTTTTTCTCCTTAAAATTTTCCAAGTGTTGGTTCAGCACGCTTCCTTTCCTAGCCATGGGAGTGGACAGTGTACAAGTCGGTAAGGGGCATAGCCCAAGCCCTTACTGTTGGTGGGTCGGCCGAGCCCTCCCCTTGAGGAAGTCGACCCGAGCCTAGGAAGGGAGGTCGGCCAGAGCCTCTCCTTAAGGGCTTCCTAAGAGTCTAAATTATGCTGCCCACAATATAAATATGATCATTTTCTTGGTTGCAATAGGGATCCGGAAGATACCAAAAGTTCTAGGTTTCAGCTTATAATACACTATAGACTTTCTCCTCATGGAGAATAAAGATTTACAGTTTGTCTGTCTATTCCTCATTCTCATAAATAAGAAGGAAACTCAACCCATACATCTACTTATATGAATGAATGATTATCGCTTACTAGTGAGAATGAAGGAAGTAGTCCTCATGAATTCACCTAACGCTCCTATGGGAGATGGTCGAGCTTTTAAAATGTAAGAAAACTTCTTGCCCCTTGCTTAGTCCTCTCTTTGGGGACTCCTTGCTCCCCATCCTTCATCTCCCCTCTCCTTGGGGGCTCATTGCTCCCCTTTGGTCTCTCCTTTCCTTGGGCTCTTTCATCCTCCCTTGGTTTCTTCTCTCGTTGAGGGCTCCTTACCTTCCGCATTGTCTCTTCACACCTTTGCTCCTTGACCTTCCACGCGACCAGTGTCATTTTCCTAATATAATTCACCAACACTACCTCATTAACCATCATGAGCATTACCTCTTGCTCCTCATGCCCCTGGCACTGTTTCCCTCAATCGTGCTCATGTGCAATTGTCGTTCTATCGCCATGTCACTTACCCCTGTACAACACTCATTCATCACTCCTTTGTACCATCTCCATTAAGTGTGCCCCCGACACTGCACCACTTATACAGTCACACACCCTGGCATTTTACATACTACAATGCCCTCGGCCTTGGTCCATCCTTTCAACATACCATGCGCACCTCACCTTGGTCGTTGAACATGCTTTGAGCCACTCTTTGGAGTATGCAACATCTCTCATGGTAGGTGACTCTTCCAGGACACTACCCCATGGACCTCCAAGTGCTTTAGCATGAAAACTACTCTCCCATCAGTAGAAATGGCAATGGGACGAGTCGGATCATGAAATTTGTACTTGTCCTGGTAGTCCTAATACATGACATTGACTTTGCTCCTCAGCACAATCAGGTCAAGAAAATGGAAATCCCATCCCCGATCTGATGAACTATTAAAATACCAACCTCGCATCGACATGTTTTGAGATTACAAAAAACCCAGCCCGATCTGCTCTATCATCGATCCTAGCCTTCATCAAAACTAGAAGGATAAAAGTCAAGGTGACTGACTGTTCCTTATCAATCTCTAATACTTTGGACTATTTGTCTCAGGTTATAGAAGATACAATCTATGTACTGCAGTTATCTAATTTGGTAATGGAGCACGATAGATTGATAATATGGCAAAAACTGGTCTTTTAATGTTGGTAATGGAGCGCAAACAAATTGATAATGGATGGTCATTTGATTGAAAGTGCGGAAAAGAATGGGGGAGAAATAAGCTCCATAGTGGGGCAGAAATAAGCTCAACAATGGGGAAGAAATGACAAAAAAGAGATGGAGAATTGACAAATCTAAAATCGGAGTAGTGGATTAAGCTTTTACAATGAAGTTCTCTCCCTGATTATGCATGCCTAGTAGGGACTCTGGTATCGTCCGTGAATGAGGGAGGAAGGAGTTGAATGGAATAATGGTTGTCCCCGTTTGCTGTTGAGGCTCGACATGGCTTGAACTGGCTGCAACCGTTGATAGTGATGATGGCGGCGCAATCATGGATGATGACGGTGAAAGAGTGGCCCATAGAGCTGCCAGCTGCCTCCATTGCTAGTGGTGGATGACGGTTAGTGGTGAGGTGGTTTCTACAGGGGACAATAGGCTACGCGAAAAGAGGTGAAAGGCTGAGTGGTAAGGCGGACGACAGAAGAGAAAGAGAAAAGTGTTGGTAGGGATTTTAGGACTACTTATATCACCGAGATGGACGGCTGAATACCAAAACCGACCGACAACAGGTGCAGGTTTAAAACTTAGCTACTATACCCGCCATAACCCTGTCATAATAAAAGAAAACTGCTCCTATCTAACTGAGGTGGATTCAATATCCATCGAGTGTGAATTAAATTGTCATCCTTATCCGCTAGGTAGCTGCTCCTCTTGGACACTATCTCTGCCAGGGAGCTCCGAGTACTTCGGCATGAGGACTCCCCTTTTGCCAAGTAAGAGACTCCTCCGGGATAGTACCTTAGCCCGACGGGTAAGTAACTCTTCCCAGACACTACATTGGCAAGCTTCGCCTGCTCGGGTGTAAGGACTCATGGCAGGACAAGTGACTTTTCCAGGATACTATCTCCGCCAGGGAGCTCCGAGGGCTCTGGTGTGAAGACTCCCCTTCCACTGGGTAGGCGACTCCTCCAAGACACAATCTTGGCACGCTTAGTGTGTTGTGACGAAAGGTCTCATCACGGGAAAGACGACTCCCCCGAGACATTATCTCAGTCTTGAGCTTCAATTCATGCTCCGGCATGAAGAATCCCCTTCTGCCAGGTAACGACTCCTCATGGACATTACCTTGGCCTATCGGGTAGGCAACTTTTTTGGAAGCGACTTCTCTGGAACACTATGTCTTTAAGACATTACCTTGGGGAGCTCTGAGTGCTTCAACGTGAGGATTCACCACAGATAAGTGATTCCTCCGGTAATCTATCCCTGCTAGGTAACTTGCGTGACTAGTTTACATGCTCCATCATAAAGGGCTCTACATCGACACCTCTAAAGACCATAGAACTTATGTCACTCTAAGAAAGGCGTAAGTCTTCAGAAGGCATCACACCTAATTCGCCTGGTAATTAGGTGGCGGGGCCTTCCTCATCACTGTTAGGTTCTCAATAGCTTTCAACACCTCTGTAAGAACCACCCCCCCCCCCCCTAAGGACTTTGGACTAGTGGCCAAATCAAGGGTGCTCTCTGGATATAGCGGTCCGAGCCAGTCATCCTAGACAGACGAAGCAAAGCTGTGCGGGGCAGGGCGGGTGAACATGCGATTCGATAGTCAATGGAGAGGTGTCACTCTCAAAGAGCGCCACATGGCGCTCAATGACATTAGTTTTCCAACTTCTATAAATAGTGGCATTGAGAATCCAAGAATAGAACTTATTTCACTTTCTCACTTTACTCAGAGCCAGAGAATTTTAGACTGCGAAACACTCAGAACTTCGGACCTTAACTCTGAACCTAAGCATTGAACCCGTGACTTCGTCGCTTATTCACTCCGCGCCCTTGCGTCGGCCTTGCGGACTCACTCCACTTGCTCTCGATAATAAGCCTGGGTCTTTGCTCTTACTCAATATTCCGTCTCACATCAGCACATTTCTGCATTGACATAGTAGAGTCACGAGAGTAACGAAGAGTCGGCTCCAAAGTGATCGGTGGAAAGCTCAAGAGACGTCCATAAGAATCGGATGTATGTAATGTGCTCTTTCCTCTCTCTTTCATTCCTGTATTCTCTTACGTCTTGAGAGCTCAAAATGAAGAAAAATTGGCACTTTGAGAGTACAATGGCATATTTCGCGTGACATTTGGAAAAAGGGTGTGAAGAGGTTAAAGCACCACTGGAGCCTCTCTCTGGTTTCTTTTTCGCCGCCGCAAACCCTAACACTCCGCCTGTCCTTTTGCAACTTTTCCGACGCCGGTTCGAGATTTGCTCACAGTTGACTCAATTCCATTCCGTTCGTATCTTCGGCGGATAAATTGAAGTACACCTGCATTATCAAAGTGGTACGACCACTCCAAAACGGGTGTCTGCTTTGGCAGCTGGGCTAGCCAATAATAATTCCTTAAAAAATGTGTTAAGTGATTGGTTACATGTTATATTTGTACCTATTGAAGCAGAAGGTAATAGCAAGTATTGAATATTGCGTCGAACTTGGCATTGATATATCGGTTATCAAATTGAATGGCACTCTGGTTTTTCGTGCACAATGGGCTTGTAAGGCGTACTGGATCATCGAACAATGTAAGTCTGAGCTCTAACTTAATTGCTTCCTCATGTTTACTTGGTCTTGGAATGAATAGTCTTGTAATTGTTTGGCTGCACTTTGCTGGTTGATTTTAACTACCTGCTTTCTGGTAATCCACATGAAAAGACTTCCTGTCACTGTTGACCGCATGGTTTTGCCACACTGGAATGACTCGTTGATGGTGGTAAGGAATAGTTTTCTTGTTCCAGATAATTAATCATCAAAATTAGTTAACTGCGCTGATGAAAGTCAAATCTTCCATTCAGTCGATTCAATTTATTTGTGTCGGCATTTTGATGATTGCCTTCCTCAAAGCAGAAAATCATGTTCCGTGGAATGCGGGTTTATGATTGCCCACAAGTGCGCAATCACTAGCTTCCAGTTTGGAAAAATGTGCTGTTGCGAATTACCACTATAGATTTTCTGTAAACATCAAATATTTTTAGTTAATTACTCACAAGCAACTTGACAGGGAAGTCCTCTTTTTTTTCCTTGCATAGTTTTATATCAAGTAACACCTGATTTCATCCTATATGCAAAAATGTACTCTTTTCATCTATACAGCAATAGAATGTACTCTATATCCCTGTTCTATGTGATGGCTATAAGCATGAATGAGATCCTTTTTACTTTGGACTGAATTTACCAGGATGTAAATGTCGTGGCCTCTTTATTGGGAAAAAGAGGCGTAAGTTGGTTTTCAGTGACTTATTCGTTGATACTCCAATAACGATTGCAGCCTTCCTATTCTCCTTTATGGGTTTCCTTTATGCTATTTTGCTAGTTTAACTGTCACTTGCTCATTAGTCATTTCCAATCACAAGTTTGGTATGAACGTAATAACCGAAGATTTCTTTCTGCTATTGTATCAACAGGTTCATAAATATTTTTCCCTAGGTGATCTTTTTTGCCAGAAAAGTCTGAATTGCGTTAACTATTAAAAACTGTTCCATAATATATTGAAGCAGCATTGTGCTGTCTTTCTCGAAATTCTTTCCTTCCCTTAAATACTTCGGTGCTATGAAAGATCTGGAAGGATCGAATATTTGGCTTGATCTGTGGCAGAATACATGTGTTGGGGCGGTGTGTGTGTGTGTGGGGGGGGGGGGGAGCTAAAGTATAAAAAGAAATGCTTTTTTGATAGAAATGTTATATTGTTCCTTATTTAGTTGATCACATGGAAAAGTTGAAGACCGTTATTGAAGACATATTTGTGTAGTCCCAGGAACTGGAGGTTCTTTTGCACTTCCTGGACTTCTACATCCCACCTTTTTACATTGAACTATTAGGCCGTCATCTCTTTAGTTGATGAGTTCTTTTTGCTGGAAGTCATGTAATGGAACTCAATTTGCAGAAGTTGATGGAGTGGAGCTTTCCCAGTCATTCCCTTTTCAATGTTGCCTTGCAGCTCTCTTAGTGGGAGGGCAGCAAGGAAGCCCTTGATGAATTCTTTGCAGCAGGACTTTCCTTCACATATCAGTTCCTGGGCGTCTCTACTACCACGTCCTTCTGAATCACCTTTTGAGTTGCTCAACTTTGGTTGCATTCTGTGGACCATACTTTCTTTGTTGAACTTCAATATGTAGGCTTTCTTGCACCCTTCAAATAGCCTCTCCCCTAGCGTGTCGATTAAATATATTGCATCCGTCTCTATCTTAAGAACAAAGAAATGGTCATTCCAACTCACGACAAAAATCTTTTCTTCCAAGGAAGTTCCACTTTGTTCAAGCTCTTCCCATATGCTGTCAAAAGACATGGCACCTTGCAGGAACTCCAGCTTGTTTGGCACACAATCAAGTTCAAAGAAGCCTATGTAGGATTTTTCAGGGACCACCATTAGCGGCCGAACTTTTGCTTGCAAGACAGTATCAAGGTCAAAGTGCTGATCCGAGAATCTTTCCCTATTAGTTTCTTCCCTGCATAGGTTTCTCCATTCTGAAGATCCCTCTCTGATCAACTTGTCAAATTGACATCGGAGTGGTAGGATTTCTGGGTTCTGATGTAGCCAATCAGCTATAACCATGGCAAGAACTGTGCAGGCACCTTCACCTGATGCCTTCTCACTCCGTTGATCAATGGAAGCGAGGAATATTTCTGTCACTAGTTCCAAGGTTCTATCCCTGCTTCTCAACTTTCTCCTTTCCCACTTGCCTATCTCAAACCGATCGCTGCCCAAGATATCAGGAGACTTGAAATCATGTTTCATCTGGTGTTCTCCATGTTGTAAAAATAATACATGGCAGCGACGAGTATTATCAATATCGTCCCCACCGGCCTCACTATATGCCTTGTTCAAGAGTGGCGTATCTCTAGGATGGTCCAGCACTCCATGTCCAAGCCGTCTATTATTCCAGGAAAGTAGCTTGATTAAGAAAGGTTTCTTTGTGGCATGAGTGTTCAATGGCTCGTCTTCTTCCCAGATCTCATCCTTGATGTTATGGAGCCTGTCATCTAAGAGGTCATCTAAGAGGCCACCAATTTGTAGATTTGTCGTGGTTAGGCTTTGGTAGCCTGGCTCAGCTTCCTCATCTGATTGTGAACTGCAGCTGTTAATGTCGTTTGACTTGTTTCTGCTTTGAGATTCAATGCTTACACATGATGCCAGGGATGGTAGTAGATGGGTTGGAGAAGCAGGATGTATGATGCTGTTCAGGCGCTGCGTCTGGACTTCGAAAAAATTGAGTTTCACCTGCATTTTTGGTGTTTCAAATTAGCTCAAAGTATTGTGACAGGGTCTAGTTATGTTACAAAACTTCAATTACCCTTAGTCTCGCCTCAATGGTGTAGCCACCAATGTAGCACTTGGCTGGGAGTTCAAGGATCTTCTCTGAATTGTCAGTTGGACCAACAACCTCACCAAAATCCAATCTCAAGCTGGCCAAAACTGAAGCTGTGCCTGGTTCCACACCTAATCCCTGATATTTGTTTTCCATCTATCTGTACCCATCATACTGATAACTAAATGATAATATTGTTGGCTATGTCATCTAGATTTTGAACTTACCTGAATTTCAAGGTCGAAGTTCCAGCTTTTGGAACTCTTGTAGTCTTTCATTTTCGACTTGCAGTGTTGCTCAAAATCTTCATTCCAGTGGACACATCCGTTGCCGTCTATACACTTATTCGTGGTGTGAAGCCTTTCAACAGCTGTTTTAGACAGGTAACCTCGCCTTGGAACTCTCCATTCTATTTGTACTCTAAAGGTACAGTTTTCCTTGTTTGGTACATCTTCGGTTGATAAACCCTCAAGGGAACAGATAGTGAGATGGAGCTTACAAGTCCTTGTTTCTGATCTAGCAGCAAAACTATTCCACCTTCTCATCTTGGTTCCCAGGTTTTTTCAGCTTCTTCAGTATCAAAAATATGAGAGGAATGCTGCAGAAAAGACAGATTCACTAGTTTAGAATGGGGAAAAGATGAAATTTTTTGTGGGTGTTGAAATTCGAGATGGCAAACAAAAGCAGTTCTATGTCAACTTCTAGTTATGTAAGCAAGTTTGAAAAGCAGTTTTAGTTGAATACAGTAGTTAAATACTGGGTGACATCTTTCTGACTCTCTCGGCAACTAGTTTATTTCTGGGGCATTGTCCACTCTAGATGCAGTGACGTGAGTGTTGCATGCTGAAAGTTAAATAACATTTTACTAGCCGAGTGCTTCATGCTTTTTGTAACTCTGTATTGTCCAGACTCCTTGTATCTATGTACCGACATTAATGTAGCTGATGTGATGATTTTCTCTTGTTTTTGTTTTTGTTTTTGTTTTTGGTCTAGCTTTAGAATGCTTTCCTCTTCTCCTCTTTTTGGATATTGCACGGTCTGTTCAATCTTTGGAAAAGGTGAAACGAAGGAAGACTCATGTAGGGAAGAGGGTGAGATGAACATGGTAGGCAAATACTTTGGACCGGCATGGAAGTCCCCCTTAAAATGAGGGAGTTGCTCTTTCTTTTTGACTTTTTCTTTGCCTCTGAAAAACTTGTTTCCCTGTTATTTTTTAGTGTGCGTCTCAACTAAAAGTTCCCTTTCCTTCAATGCAATGCTACTTTGACTTAGCTTTGCATCTTTTTCTTCCCCCATTGTTTGTAGATATTTGACGGAAGTCATAATCTGCTGCGCTCTGGTTTTATCAACTCTTGGAGATTATTGCTGCACCGTCTGCCGTCACCGATGCCACGCGCCGCCTTCTCCTTACAGCCGCGGCCGTGGTTGTGATGCCACAGCCGTAAGGTTAAAGATAATACTGTATATGCTTGCTGCTGGTTTTGGACCCATTTCCCTTAGAAATGACCGGCCGGTTCATTTTCTGACCGGTTTGGTTCGGAAAGTTCTCCTTTTGGAGGTCCCCCCAAAGGCTTTCTGGGTCTTCACCCTTTGGGCTGGACGCCCTTTGGTTGTATTTGTTACGCCGCCCCTCCGTCATGCGACTAATATCATTTATACCCACTAGTTTTTTATTTGCACATGTGGTGCGTGTGCAAATATAAAATTAGCGGTATGATATTTTTATAATATCAAGTTCGGCTTTAAAACGTACTTTGACTACATTTTTTAGAGAATTTAAATTATAAAAATCAAATATGTCATTATAGGCAATTGTTTACCATTTAAGATTTTTATTTTATGCCACCTTTTAAAAATCAACCAAACATATTTGTAGCACATGCAATGCGCGTATAAAAATAAATTAATTTGAAATTTGTTGGAAAAAAATTAAGCATAACATGTAAGTGTTTAATGTCAACATTATATTGGATGAATCTTTAGGTAGTTATTTATTGTTTTTGTTTTGTGGCATTTTTTTTTTTTTGAATTTTTTTAATAGTGTTGTAAGTGTCTTCTAGATTGATAGTTATATAATACCGAAAATGTTGTTACATCAAAAGGGTCGTTCTCTTTTTATATACTAGTTACTGTGACACACCCGATGCGTGTGCAAATGGTTACAATATGATATCTTTATGATACCCAACGTAATTTAATCTTTAGGTGTATTTTAATTACATTTTTTAGAATAAATTTTAAATAACTAGAAATTAAACATATCATCATAGATAGTTATTACCGTGGCATACGTGATGCAAGTTGGAAAACAAAGTTAATAGTTTGAAATGTTTAATATGTCAAGATGACGTATAAGTATATGTTCTTACTATTTAATAAATTCTAAATTTTGAAAGCAAAAAATGTCATTATTGGTAGTTATTCACTATTTAAAGTTTTTATTTTGTGCCACTTCTTAAAAAAAATTCTAGAATGCCTAGTGTCACCATTTTACATCGTTAATTATGTAACACCAAAAGAGGTAGTACACCAAAAAAGGGTGTTTTATTCTATATCTATATTTATATTATACGAGCTGTCGACTACACGTGATAGATGTGCAACTCATTCATTCTACAAATTAATAGTGTAACGTATCATCAATATATTCACTGATAGTCTACCCTAGAGATAAATATTATATTCAATTCCATTATGTATGAATGATAACATATAAATTGATAACATATTAATCAAATATTACCGGTAATGCACGTGCGATACACGCCCAAACATAATATAGTTGTTGAATTAAAATTTATTAAAAAAATCAAGCACGATATAAGTGTTTTAAAATGTACAAATCAAGCATGTCTTAAGGTAGTTTTTTACACTTTAATATTTGTTTTGCGTCATGTTCTAAGAATTTTCTCATAGTGTCAACTCTCACAATTTTAAATAGGCAGTTGTCTAACACCATAAGAAGAACTGTTATACCAAAATGAGTTTTCCGATTAACTATACTTCTATACTATATATAAAGAGAATGAGCTACTTAGGATAACACCTCTTTTGGTGTTACATAACTACCTATCTAAAATGATGACAAGTTGCAATCTAAGAAATTTTCTTAAAAAGTTACACAATAAAAATTTTAAATGGTAAATAACTATCTACAAGGACATGTTTAATGTTTACAATACAAAACTCATTAAAACTTATGGTCCAAATATGTTTTAAAGACCAAATTTGATATTATAAAAATATCATTATCAACTTTATTTTTGCACACATCGTGTGTGCTTTGGTAACTCGTATATAGTTTCTATTTAGGATAAATTACACTTGGCACCTTTAAGGTTTACCTTAAAATACTCACGGATATTCCTAACTATTTTTATTACACTCCACTCACTGTAGTTTGTATCCGTATTTTATGGAGCTACACAAAACTGATAGATTGCTTAACTCCATTTGGAAATTCCCTGACACACCACTTTTTGCTTTTTCCATACAGAAACTACCTTCATTTTATTGATTCAACACCAATCTTGTCCTTTAGGATTCTTCTTCTTCTTCTTCTTCTTCTTTCTTTTCCCTTATGCAGACCCTTCTTCTTCTTCTTTCTTTTCCCTACTTCTAACAATCTCCATTTCCTCTGAAGAAACCAATCTCCCAACTGCTAACTTCCATCCACTCTAACTTCTTACCAGAATTAAAGGTATTTTTTTCACCTAATCTTTAGCTATAGAGATTTTGTGTTGGGGTTTGTGAATCAAAATTTGGACGTGTGCGATTATGTTATCACTGAAAAATCTCTTCCAAAAGGGAGGCCACCAATCGGCCGGCGTTTGTGGTGCGGGGTTGGTTGGAGGTATGGTGGCTGTCGACGGTAGTGTGGTGGCCCAATTTCAAGATCGGCGGTGGCTTTTGGCGGTGGTGTCCTGGCCGTTAGTTGTTCGGCCGGTCTTGGTGGC
This sequence comes from Escallonia herrerae, assembly GCA_033070095.1. Taxonomy (NCBI): domain Eukaryota; kingdom Viridiplantae; phylum Streptophyta; class Magnoliopsida; order Escalloniales; family Escalloniaceae; genus Escallonia; species Escallonia herrerae. Next base: position 72,075 of record JAVXUP010002200.1, on the reverse strand, counting down.
GGATTAGGTCGAAGGCGAGCTTCGACTTTATGGATTACTGCCAAAAGATAGAGATAACTCTATGGATTACTGCCTACTTGATTTTGCTTTGAGTGTACAGAATCAAAGATCTAACATGGAAGAATACCACACAAATGTATACAAAAAAGTCCTCTGCCAAAATCATTGGATGTATAAACGCCCAAAAGAGAGAAAATAGGGGAAACAATCCAAAGCTAATATAGATCGAGCCCTTGTCCAACAAGGAAATCACAAACAAAGATAGATCATACACTGCCCAAATTTGTAAAGAAGAAAATGAGAGAGACTTCTTTTCAAGAATAGGCGCGAGGGTGTGCCAAAAGGTATGCTTCCACAACTTCATACATGCCAATGGCTCTATCCTTTCTAAAATCCAAGACAACAGTGTGTAATATATGAGGGCAAAAAAGTCATTCAGCGTCATGCCGTCAACACTGTTAGAAAAATTGAGATTCTTAGAGCGGAGTGTAATAAAAAAATTTAGGGGTAGCCGTGTGTATTTTAGGGTAAACCTCAGGGGTGCCAAGGGTAAACCCTTCTATCTATAACACCTCATTTGTATTACTAACTACCTATCTAGAATAGTGACAAGTGACATTTCAAGAGAATACACAAAATATAAATCTTAAATGGTAATAACTACCTACAAAGACATGTTTAGTTTTCAGAATTTATATTTTATTAAAAATATAGTTAAAATAAATTATAAAGTCCAAACTTGATATTACAAAAATACCATATTACTAACTTTATCTTTGCACATGTTTGGTTTTAAAAATTTTAAATTCATGAAAGAAATTATAGTTAAAATTAAAATTAAGTTTGATATGATGATAATATTTTGCTAACTTATTTTGCCAAACGCAAAACTACCTTATTTTTTTTATAATTTATGATTCATTTTATTGAATGTGATAATAAATACTTATACGTAATAATTGATTTTTTTAACAAAAATGATATTATCAACTTTATTGACCCGATGCGACGACGCCTCGTTATATGTAATGAGAATACACATTTGGTGTAACTTGTAACACCCTTTTGGTGTTACATTGAAACTCATCTCGGTGAAGACAAGTGTTCACAATAAAGAAGTTTCCTAAATTGCACACCCTCTTGGACGAATTATAAATCACACCAAGGCCAAGAAGGTCAAAAATTATTAGCCCCAATCACGTTCTCCACAAAAATTTCAATTACCTTGACAGTCACCTCCACCCTTTACGAATAACCATATTTTCCTCATTCTCCGAGTCTCCTTCTTCATTACAGATTGCAAGCGGCGGCCTAAAATTATTCTCTTCAACTCTCCAAAAGTAAGCCTCAAGCTTCTAATTCCTACCATTGATGTACTATATAGTGTGGTTTGCATTTTACACCCATCTTGTAACTTTCGATTGTTTGTTTATATAATTTTGTCATTAAAGAGAGCACATGCCATAGCTCTAATTTTAAAGAAATGGGGGGTAAAGTGAACTTCTGGGGGTAGTCGTGACTGCTTATAAGAGAGGCACATCGTCGCTGGTGATGGGGGGTAAAGTCGATGGCGGGTGGGTGACGGGGTGCTCTAGTGGCCGGTTATGGCTGTGAGGAGATGGTGGCCGGTGATGCTGGGTGGTGATCCACATTTGTGGTTAGTATGGTGGCGATGAGAGAGAGAGATATGTGTGGGATGGGCAGATTGGTGGTGAGCGTTGGGTGGCCAGATGCGGTGTAGCTGTGGGAAAGCGATAGGCATGCCGACAATAGAATGGTGGGTAGGATATTGGTGGCAGGATAGGGTGGTGGTTGTAACTGTGGGGAGATGGTTATCGCTGCTAGGCGATGATAGGGTGGTATTGTAGAACTTAACAATGTACCGCTCTGGATAAAGCAATCTACGTGGCTTACATATATATCACAAGCCAATTTTGCAATCATTTCCTCTATATATATATATATATATATGTGTGTGTGTGTGTGTGTGTGTGTGTGTGACTCTACATGTTTCTGTGCGTGCCTGTTTAAATCATGCTTTCTCGGTTTTCTTGCATTTTTTTTACTTTAGCTTGCTTTGATCGGTTTTGTTGCAGCTAAAAATTGGATCGGGAACCACACCAGAAATCAGGCCTGCAAAAGAGAACACGAAGTGACCGCCGAGTGGGGTTCCGGCTGGGAACGCTCCGATGCTTTTGTATGTGTGTGAGCTTGTCTTTACCTGAGGAGCTTGACCCCGTGGTAGAAGGAGGAGTCCTAGTAGGACTGGGCTTTGACCAACTCTAATAAGAATCTAATTAAGTTCCTAGAGGATCTCATGTCAATCTTATCTGATAGAGTCAGAGCCTCTTTAGGATTCTGCCCGGTGATTGATACGGTAAGTGTCATATCAGTAACGAGCCAGTATGGGTTACGTGTCATAACTGACACGTGTCATCCGTAGATTGGAGGGGTATTTTTAGCTATATCATATGCCCCCTGCTTTCTTAGCAAAAATGTTTGGCTGAGAAAGTGTACTTTGAGTGTCTTCAGAAACACATCCAATTTTTTACGGACTTTTGTCTATTTTTTTTTGGACTAAGGCCTACTCAAGAAGCAGGCTCGAACTAAGATCTGTTCGGATTTTCCTGCTCGGACCATATTCTGCTCGGACTATGGGCCTGTTCGGATTTTTCTGCTCGGAGTATGGGCCTGTTCGGATTTTCCTGCTCGGACCATGTTCTGATCGGACTATGGGCCTGTTCAGATTTTCCAGCTCGGACCATATTCTACTCGGACTATGTTCTACTCGGACTATGGGCCTGTTCGGATTTTTCTGCTCAGACTATGGGCCTGATCTGAAAAGGCCTCATTTTTTCTTCTGTTCGATCAGCGGGCTCGGACGTGGATCTGCTCGAATTTTTTTTTCTAGTCTGACCATGGCCTGCTCGGACTATGGTCCAAGCTGAGAAGCCCCAACATTTTTCCCCGCTCGGTCGTTAGGCTCGGACCACAATCTGTTAGGACATGCTGTGCGGCCTTGTTGCGCAGACGCGGGCCTGATGGTGGAGAGGTCCAATCTATAATGAACTCCTTGTTTAAAAAGTAAAGGACTCAAGTCCTTATTGCTCACGTGTCCGAGCAAATTCAAAACCTTGACCTCGCTCGCGGAAGATGATTAGAATGCCATTGGGCTGCTCGGTCACGTTTGTCAAGTCTGAGCAGAGAATAATGTTGTACCATCCCTTCAGAACTTGAAAAGTCCATAACTTTTTGCTCGGGTATCCTTTCGAAGTGAATTTTTTTATTATTTCGGATAGTTTTCTGAGTTCTATCTATAGAACATATCATTTTCTTCATAAGAGTTCAGTTGAAATCTCTACCTAAGAAAACTCCTTTGACCTCCACTCGATTTTTTCTCTAGTCAAACTCCTTAGAGTTTTACCCATGGGCTCTTAAGAGCACAAAGAAAACAGAGTTAGGATGTCTGCACGGGCGACGATTTCGGACATGGTTCTGCTTGGATAGGATTCTGTTCAGACAGAATTCTGCTTGGCTGTTGTCACTCTGCTCGGGAAGAGTGTTCGGACGGGATTCTGTTCGGACAGAATTCTGCTCGGCCGTTGTCACTCTGCTCGGGCAGAGTGTTCGGACGAGACTCTGTTCGGGCAGAATTCTGTTCGGCCACGATCACTCTGCTCAGGCAGAGTGTTCGGACGAGATTTTGCTTGGACAGAATTCTATTCGGCCACGGTCACTCTGCTCGGGCAGAGTGTTCAGACGGGATTCTACTCGGGCAGAATTCTATTCGGCCACGTCACTCGGCTCGCGTAGAGTGTTCGGACGGGATTCTGCTCGAGCAAAATTCTATTCGGCCACGGTCACTCTGCTCGGGCAGAGTGTTCGGACGGGATTCTGCTCGGGCAGAGTCTTATTTCCTTCCACGTGTCTTATTCTCCATTAATGCCTTTGAGCGGGAATTTTCAAGTTTACAAACTTCTCTTCTATTAGCTTGTGACACGTAAGGGTAGATGAACCGGTGGGTATCCCAAGAAACGATTATTTGGATTTTTCTTTATAAAAGGAGATCTCCACTTCACTTTTACCCTACTCGAATCATTTGGAAGCATACTTCTCTTCAAGTAAGTATCTTTTCCTCTCCTCTTTTTGTTCAACACTTCAAGTTTTTTGTAGTTTCCTTGTTTTAGAAAACATGTCTGAGTCTTCAGTGTCTGTTTCTTCTCCTGAAGAGAATGCAGTCATTAGCAGTAGTTCATCCTCGAGATCAGATCAGGTTTCAACTTCAAGTAGTGAAGTTGGGACTTCAAATCCACAATTTCCGCGACCTTCAACCTCAGAACCATTACATCCTTCATCTTCTCAACCTCCTCAAACTTAAACTTTTCAACCTTCTCCATCTTTGCCCGCCAAGAATGCCTTAGAAGATGTAAAGGATCAAGCCGAAGATGAGGCTAATCCTAAGCCTTGGTATACGGCGGATGAGAAGTCGAGTAAAATGTCCTCTGAAGATTTAGTGGAGTTGTTTCGGGAATATCCTCTTCCCGAAGGTTGGTATGCTCGTCTTTCTGGTTTGCAAGAACCAGCCAATTATGGAACGAAGTATGAAACTGGGATCTATGAAGAGCAGGTGAGATTTGGACACAGGCTTCCTCTTCACCCTTTTGCTCTTTGTTTCTTCGAGCATTACCACATGGCCCCAGGGCAGCTTGTTCCCAATGGTTGGAGGAAGCTTGTCAGGCTTATATATCTGGTCCAGACTTCGGGCTACAAACCAAATGCAACAGATTTTATGAGAGTATTCTTTGAAATTTGTTTCGTCAAGGGAGTTGCCAATTGCCCAAGATGGTACTACATTCAGAGTAGGCAACGACTTCTGAAAGGGGGGCCAAAGTCGAATAAAGGTTGTCACGCCAGATTCTTTTTCGTTGGCCGTTCTGATAAAGGAAAGCTTTCGTTTAATAGAGAATGGAATCCTTACTGTAAGGATTTCGAGAACCCTGGCAAGCCTGCTCCCAACAACCTCACCAAGCACATTCTTAGCCACATCAAACTTCGGGGTGGGCTTTCCATTGATGAACCTTTATCAGAGCAGCAGCTAGAATGGGCAAGGATCGTTCCTCGCCAGCCCGTTCCAGCTGGAGCTGTAACTCCTCCTCCTGCGCGTACTATCTCTAGCACGTATCCTGCTGAGAGCACGCCTCTAGGTGTGCTTTTATATAGGCTTTTTGTTTCAGTCTTTATTTCAGTGTATACTCTTGTATTGATTCCTAACTTCATTGCAGAGATGGCTAGCGGAAGTGGAAAAGCAACACAAGGAGGCTTTCTTGGTGTTTTGCAGAAAGCCAAGGGAAAGAGGAAAGAAAAGCAACCAAGCACATAGTTGCCCCTGCACCGAAGAAGACAAGGGTTATCCCTCCTGATCACTCTCCGCAGATTGTTGAGAAAGTGTCTATCGAAGAGGATCCCATCTTCCGTCCCAGATGGACTCTTCGTCGTGATGATGTGGGGATGCCGGATAGTCAGATCTCAGAGCAGCACCTTGTTCACGGAGTTCTTCCTCGGGACAATGAGGTTTTCCAGAACCATACTCACGAGACCTTTGCATGTTCCTTTGCTCAGGCTGTGTACACGGTAAGTTTCTTTCTTCTAGTCTTCACATTTACTTTCGGACTTCGTTTAGCTAATCGTTCCAATCTTTATTTCAGATGTATGCGAGCGGGTCTGAAATGTTGTCTTGTTTTGAGATGGCAAGGCAAGTGGCAGCTGAGGAGGCTCAGTAGAAAAGGGAGGCCATCAAAGAGGCAAAGGAAGCCACTCGTCGTGCTGAAGAGCTGAGCAAGCAAGAGACTGACTACATTGCACAGATTGAGACTCTGGAGAGGAGACTGGTAGGGGCAAAGAGGAGGGTGGCAGAAGAAATGAAGAAAGCTCGTGATCAAGGCATCCGCGACTTCCTTGATGGGAATGCTGGGGATGAATGGCTAAGGAAGCGTGCGGATGACGGCCTTGAGATTTACGAGCTTGGTTTCGCGAAAGCCAAGGAGATGTTCACCGAACGTTTTCCTGATATCCCCTTGGATGACTTCGTTCTGCCTACGGTGATATCTCCTTCTGGAGAGACTGTTCTGCCATCAGAGGCAAGTGATGCTGCAACTTCTCACCCTCCAGGGGAAGGTCCTTCTGGCGATGCCCCCGAGCCTTAGATGTTAGACTTTGTATCTAGGCTTTGTTGCTTTCAGACTGAGTTACTTTGATGCCCCATCGAGGGCTTTTGTAAACTCTATCTTTTTTACTTCATGGTCTTTCATTTTACTATGTGTTTGTCATGGTTTATGTTTTACCATTCACAAAGCATTATTTATTTTTACTTTGACTCAAACTCTTTGTTAATTAAAGAGTCGGCAAAGAAGTCGAGCACCCTCGCCCGACCTTAATTTGAAGAAGTAAAAGTTTTGATGGAGTGACTACGTCTCCATTAACTTTTGTTTCTTCATGGACTTAGATCTGTAGCTAATCCGTTTGGCTTATTCTTGCATTTTTTTTAAAAAGCAAGAATTTGGCACTCTGCTCGGGCAGAGCGTTCGGCCATCACTCTGTTCGGACAGAATGTTTTGTCTAAATTGATCACTCTGTTCGGGTAGAGTGTTCGGCTATCACTCTGTTCGGACAGAATGGTTAAGTTTACATTATAACAATGCTGAGAAAAATGATTTTATTGCTTAAGCAAAAGATAAAGTTTATATTGGATTGCTTGACAACCCATTTATTCGAAAAAAATCTTTCTAAAGATAATTTCTAAAAGATTGGGGTTTTTATAAGGTATGGGCCCTTATCCCCCTGAAAAAGAAGTGTCTTGCCTCGAGGCAAGATGCTACTGGTAATATTTTTGCAAATTCTCAGCATTCCAAGTACGAGGGATTGGTTCTCCAGAAAGTGTTCTCAGTGTATAGGCGCCCGGTTTGAGCACCTTTATAACACGATAGGGTCCTTCCTAGTTTGGAGATAACTTTCCCGTCGCCGCCTTTGGATCGGAAAATTTCTAACTTGCACATGACCAAATCTCCTTAGGTTCACCAACTCGAGCTTGGTGTTTTCCTTAAGATTTGAACCAATCCGAACCCTTTTGTTTTCTTCTCCGAGATGTACTTCGATGCTTACAAGATTTTCAATTGGTTCTCCTCTTTGCATCTTTATATCTTCCCGGAGGTCTTTGATAATGAGTGATTCCTTGTTCTTTGATCGGCATGAAGTCACGTAGCACTGACGAGCTGTAGTCTGGTCTCCTTTCACCTCTCCAATCCCGTGTTCCGTGGGGAACTTCATCTTGAGGTGATAAGTTGACACTACAACTTGTAACTGATTGAGTGTTGGTCGCCCCAATATGGCGTTGTATGCTGAGGGGACCTTTACCACCACAAAATTAAGCATGAAGTTGGCTTGTGCCGGAGGTGTGCCAATCGCAACTGGGAGTGCGATAATACCTTCGGCTGCAACTGGATGATTGGAAAATCCATACAACGGTGCATCCATCTTTCGGAGACGGTCTGTTGGAATGTTCATCTTTTTGAATGCATCGTAAAATAAGATTTCTGCGGAACTTCCGTTATCAATCAAGACACACTTTACATCAAAGTTTCCAGCTCTAACAGTGATGACTAATGGATCATCATGAGGAGTTTTATATCCTTTGAATCTTCATCAGAAAAGTTGATCGCTGCTACGGGTACCGTCTTTGATTTCTTATTCGGGGGTTGACTCGTTATGCATACTTCTCTGGCGTATGCTTTTCGAGCCCGTCCTGATGAACCTCCTGCGGCTAATCCCCCAGATACAGTGTTGATTGTACCCGCATTCTCTTCCTGATCTTCTCTTTCTTCCATGGCCGGAGGTGTCCGTTGTCTTCCTTCTCTATGAGCTACAAACTTTCTTAACTGGCCACGCTTGATAAGGGCCTCAATTGCTCGTTTAAGCGACCCGCAATTGTCAGTTGTGTGGCCATGATCGTTGTGAAAGTATCACCATAAATCTTTGTTCCTTTTATTTGGTCGAGATTTCATTTTGTCTGGCCATTGGAGAGCTTTATTGTCTTTGATCTTGTGAAGAATCTGTGATGGTTTTGCATTGAGGGGTGTCAGCTTTTTCCAAGCGAACGGGTCTTTTGGACGCCGTTCGTCATGCTTAGAACGTTTTGCTGACTTTCCTTCTGGAAGAGTTATCTCTCGAGATCATTTCTTCTGTTCTTCCTTTCTTTCTCCACGTCGTCCTCTGTGTGTCTCCAGGTATTCTTCTACTTGAATATATTTGTTAGCCTTCTCCAGGTATACTTCACAGATTCATCCAAATTATCGATTTCCAAAGTGGCTGCGTTGAATCGTTCGAGAAAGCATGCCAAAGACTCGTTTTTCTCTTGCATAATGTTCAGCAGACTCGCCGAGTTCTTCCTTCGGGAGCGACTGCTTACAAAGTGCTTCTGAAAGAGATTCTATAATTGGCCAAAGAAGTAGATGGATCTTGGTTGTAGAGATTTGAACCATGCATGCGCAGCCTTCCTCAGAGTGGTAGGGAAGGCTCTGCACATGACAGCATCTGAGACCTGGATGAGGAGCATGTTTGTTTCAAACTGGTAGACATGTTCTCCTGGATCTCTGGTTCCGTCGTAGAGATCACATTGAGGCATTCAAAAATTGGGAGGCAGTTTGGCTTTCTCGATGGCCTCGGATAACGGGTATCCGGATTCATCCTTTGGGGGAGACCGTTCTGGAGAATGATATCTAGGGACCACATTCCAGGAGTCCCGTTCTCGCGAACGAGACTCAGGCGCCCTCTTCCTGTGGATAGATCATCGAGGGGTCTCAGCTTTGGTGACCTGTTCGGGAGAGGAGTTGGTACTGTCTTCGACTGATGGATCACGTCGATAACATGATCCACTCCTGGTTATGTGATCTCTGCTCTTCTTTTTGGGATTGTAAGTCGGATCGGCCGTTGATCGGTATTTGCGGCTGTAACTTGATCTGGAGGTGAGACGAAGACGAAGGTCACTGGGGTCAAGATGAGAATGGTGAGTGGATGACGGAGCCACTGCCATGTCGAGCTTTTATTGAAGAGTGTTCACGACATCTTTTAGTTCGTGGATCTCCTTCGTAAGTTCGGCATGGGGTGTTTTGAATAGCTGACGGTTTAGGCGATGACTAGGCGTCGGAGATTGGTTTCTCCGAGGTCTGATTTCTGATTCGGGAGTTGCAGATGTTACGTTAACGTATGCACCTTCCACAGAGCCGGTATGACAACGTGAAGGTGTCGAACGCTGGTCACGACTAAGTCGACGAGAGCTGCTCGTCCGGCGTGACGGTGTTGAGAACGACTATGTGAAGAGTCGCTAGAAGAAGAGTGATTGGCCATGTTCCCTGTAGTGGTCCCACGGATGGCGCCAATCTGTTGCAACTAAAAATTGGCGCCAGAAATCAGGCCTGCAAAAGAGAACACGGAGTGACCGCCGGGTGGGGTTCTGGCGGGGGAACGCTCCGATGCTTAAGTCAGAGATGGCTAACAATGTAAAACTCTGAGAAGCAATAAAGACACAATGTGTATGTGTGTGAGCTTGTCTTTACCTGAAGGGCTTGACCCCTTTATATAGTGGTAGAAAAATGAGTCCTAGTAGGACTGGGCTTTGACCAACTCTAATAAGAATCTAATTATGATCCTAGAGGATCTCATGTCAATCTTAACTGATAGAGTCAGAGCCTCTTTATGATTCTGCCCGGTGATTGATACGGTAAGTGCCATATCAGTAACGAGCCAGTATGGGTTACGTGTCATAACTGTCACGTGTCGTTTGTAGAATGGAGGAGTATTTTTAGTTATATCAGGTTTTAATGGCATTTTATAGCAATAACTGTTGTTTTGCTTTGGTCGGTTTTTAGTGGCACTTTATACTATCATTTACTGTTCCTATTAACATTGGTACATTAAGATATGAGGAGGGAGAGAAAAACTAGGGAGAGAGGAAGAACAAAAATGGCCAATTGGAGAAGAGTTCAAAAAAAAAATCAATATGAGAGAAAAAATGAAAGGTTTATCCATTTTATAATGCTATTTTTGAATTTTTATGTTTTTCCATACTCATTTTTAGATACCCATTCTTCTTATACATTTGGGTGTTAGTTTGTCGCTAAAATGTCACTAATATATTATACTCCATCCGTCCCTAAAATATCGATCACTTTTACTTTGCACGCATATTAAGGATTTTGGTTATGTATTGTGTGTTTTTTCTATTGTACCCTTTAGAGAGGGGAGAAAAGAGAGTGGGCCATGAAAGAGAAAATTGATTAGTAGATTGTTAGATGTAGAGAGAGAAATAAAATAAAAAAATGTAAAGTGGTGGACCATGAGAGAGAAAATGAGTTGGTAGAGAGTTAAATGTGGAGAGAAATAGAATAAAAAGGGTAAATATGTAATCATACCTACATAATATTTCTTAATTTGGAAGTAATCAAATTTTTTTGAGTCGACCCAAAAAAGAATGATAATCAATTATTAAGGGACGGAGGGAGTAACTGATAAGCTTTTTTCTCTGTAGATGGGAGTAGAGGAAAATTTTATATAGGTCTGTCCATGAGAAAAAAAATTCGCATTTAAAGTTATAAAGTTATTTTGTAAGAAGTAGAAGAGATTTAAGAAGATGACAATGAATTACACAATAATGAGCAGCGCACATGCATCGCGCGTGCACAGCAACTAGTAGAAAATTCCTCTTGGTGTAACACTTCTTTAGTGTGACACTTGGCATTCTAAATTTTTTTTAAGAAATGACACAAAACAAATATATTAGTAAATAACTACCTTAAATGCATATTTGGTATTCACATTTTAAAACATCTATATATGGTGCTTCATTTTTTTAACAAAATTCAAATAACTATATTGCTGCACGTGAGGCCATTAAAATTCCATTTAAAGTATATAGTCAAAATATGTTCTAAAGGTCAAGTTGGCTATATTAAAAAATATAATATCACTAATTCTATTTTTTTCACACGCATTGCTTGTGCCACGATAAGTACCCATTTAGAATGTTGACACTTGTCATTTTATATTTTTCATTATTTTAGATAAATAAATATGTAACACTAAAAAAAATGATACACCAAAATAAATATTTCCTTTACATAGTAAAGATAGATAGTATAGATAAATTAGCTTTCTTGTCAACTTTCTTGTTTTAGTTTAGAGTTGTCAAATGGGCCGGGCGGCCCGCGGGCTGGCCCGGCCCCTTTGATGAACAGTGCTGGCCCCGCCTTTTAGGGCTTAGGGCCTGAGCCTGGGCCAGGTTTACATTTCCCAGGAAAAAGCCCGGGCCCGGCCCGGGTCAGGCCCGGTTCAAGCCCGGGTTTGGCCCGACCCGGTTCAGGTCCCCCCTCTTTACTTTTGAAATTTCACTTTCCCCCCCTTCCTCCCAATGGATTTATTCCCCTTTTCCCCCCTAAACAGTACTGAAGATTTAAGTAATGCGAAGAATAATAACACATCTTAAAGTCTTTGATTTTTTTTTTTATAAATATAGTGGTCATGGGATTGAGTAAATTTCCAACATCTTTATGTATTGAAATTGCTGACCCCAATGCATCGTGTACCCCACATTTGCTGTATTTTGTCAATTTATGTTACAATTTGAGTGGGCTGGAACTTGGAATCTGTTAGGGACGCTTTAATAAAGCGTCCCTAACAGCAAATTACCATAATTAAAAAAAACCCTTACCTTGAATAACAAGAAAATGCCAAAAAAAAATTAAAAAAAAAAAAAGAAATTTGGGCCCGGGCCGGCCCAAGCCAGGCCCTAAATGTTGGGCCTAGGGCCTGGGTTTGGACCGGGCCCAGATATCCTCAGAACCAGGCCCGGCCCGGTTGGCAGCCCCCTTGGCCCGGCCCCGGCCCGATTTGTTGAAGGCCCGATGGGCTTGGGCTGGGCCGGCCCAAGCCCGGCCCATTTGACATCTCTATTTTAGTTGCTACCCATGTTATAACCTGTCAAAATAAAGAACAAGACATGTCCTCCACAATCCCTCCCTGCCCCAAATATCACATCAGGACTCCGGCAACCTGACTCACTCTACCACTCCCACCTCCGTCCCTTAATCCCACCCCCACATCCCTCAAAATCCTCACAAAACACCCTTCGGCACACATAGTCGCACAGTCACAACCAGTGTTATTAAAGGCGCAGGCGCACCTAAGGCGCAAAAGGTCCCCGGAGCCTAGGCGCAAGGCGCAAGGCGCAGGCGCGCGCCTTTTCGAAGCGAGGCGCAATATTAAATTAAATAAAAATAAATAAATAATAATACACTAAAACAATAAATTATGTAAAAAAAAAATAAGAACAAGACAATTAACAAACTTCCAAACATTAGAAAAAAGTTTCAAGTTCCATCACGCAATAATTTGACAAGTTTCCAACATAAGAGAAGTTTTAAATCCGCTGACAAATAACAAATCACCAAACACTAAGTGAACATAACACCACCATCCTCATCATCGCTAAGAGCCAAGGCAGCAACACTTTCTTCAAATGGAATCAAACAACCGTCTACATAGTCAATTTCGTAAACTAAAAGAGGAAAAAATTTGCTGCAATTGACACTCAATTGTTGTTACGTACAATCAATTGCTTTCACAAACACCTCTCAAAATACATTTCCTAAAGCTACTTTTCAAGCATAACTGCTCATATTACAAACCACATTTATCAAGTATTTATCGATATTAATCAGCAAGAAACAATTCTGCTGTTCAAATGGCAGCCAAATATCTTTTTGTGCTAAATGAAAAAAAATTCAAAGCTAACATCAAGTTTGAAAACCCAACTGGTTACCTAACAAGTCAGCAACCAAAGTTCCAAACTTTTTCGAAGGGGCACTGAAGAGCAGGGCAGCAGGCGCTGCAGGCCAGCGACTGGAGCGCAGACGCCGGAGGAAAGGAGAGATGTGCCGGCGACTGAAGAGCAGCGCAGCAGGCGGCTGAAGCAGGCGCTGCAGGCCAGCGACTGGAGCGCAGACGCCGGAGGAAAAGAGGGATGCGCCGGCAAGCAGAGACAGGAGTGCGACGGCCGATGGCGAAGAACTGATTTGGGTCTTTGATTCTTGGGTCGCGACGCGAGGTGAGAGACCGCGAGAGAGACAGAGAGCTTGGGCGGTGAGAGACCGCGAGAGAGACAGAGAGCTTGGGCGTGAATCAGAAGGGGGTCTTGACTTGGTAAAGACAAACAGGAAAAAGAAAATCGACGGCCCACCACCCATGTGAACAAAATCCAACGGCTACAAAGTCTGGCGCCTAGCTTGGCGCCTCCACCCCCGCTGCGCGCCTAGCGCCTTGGCGCCTGGGCGCACGAGGCGCGCGCCTCCTTGAACGCGCTGCGCCTAGGCCTAGGCGAGGCGCTCTATGTGAGCCTTGCTGCGCCTGGCGCCTAGGCGCGCTTTTAATAACACTGGTCACAACACAAACGCAAGACACAAGAAGCACACGATCACGCACAGGACACAAACACACATACGCACGGAGTCACACGCGCACAAACACACGAGAGACACATAGTCGCGCGCACACGGACAGGAACACACGTAAGGGTTTTTTGTGTTTGCAAGAGAGATTTCATCTTTTTTGGTCATTAGGTTTAAGGGTCATGTTTCTACATATTTGTTTTTGAAGAAGTTTGATGGTTGAACTTCATTAAAGTCAAAGTTGGGCACGAGTGTCCAAGAATTTCGTTAAAAGAATGAAAGCCAATTTATTTTTATTTTTTTTAAATCCTGATTTCGGGCTCACAGTTGAGAACGGTCCCACAAAAGAAGAAGAAGAAGAAGAACAAGTACTAACTGTGTTCTTTTTTCCATTGCTATTTTTTTTACTAAAAAAATATCAATCATTAAAAAACAAAAATGTTATCAAGCACCGACAATTAAAAGAAACGTGGTAAAGTAAAGAATGGGAATGCAAAGAACATCTTATTCTAATGACAATAATTATGCCCTTGTCCATACAAAACGGTGCCGCTTGCATGCTAAACCAGGGGCCTCTCCCTTCAAATAACAAGTATTTTGGCAGCTTGTATGTTGTTCTGTATGTCATGCAATATGCAATGTGCAATGTGCAATGTGCAATCTGCAGGAAGCTCCCGGAAGCAGAATCCCAATTTCCATCATCTGTACAAAAGATGCAACTATTTTCAAGAACGTTTCTTGGCAACAAGCGATGGGTTCTAGTATTTTGAAGCACGCGCACTGCCACACAAACAAACACATGTTATTATATGTTCACCAATATATAAGTACAATGATGTTGAGGAAATAGGTTCGCTGTATATATAAAGGTCTCATAAAGAATGTAAATGTGCTAATGTGGGACAGAGTAAGGACGGAACAAGAGCAGAGACCAAAGTTTTCAGGAAAGTTTGAGGAGAGAGCTTGAGGAGTAGCAGTATCGCGAGGGTGAAGACCAGGATGAACACACGGGATAATCACTAGTCCAATGTTTAGGTTTAAAGTCAAGGTCCGAAGTCAAGTCTTTCTCTCTCTATAGTCCCTTACCTCCGGAGTTCTAGAGTGAGAAAGTGAAATGTTCAACTGATCACTATTTATAGGAGTTGGGAAACTGATGTCATCAAGTGACACATTTGCTCTCCCTGAGAGTGACAGCTCATCGAGGGAGCCACAACTGATTGTGCTCCACGGACTATCAGATCACAAATTCTCTTGGCCTACCACGCATAGCTTCGCACTATTTGTTTGGAAATACTGGCACATATAGCATCAGTGTCGCCAAAGAAGCCCGTGATCTTGCCATTAGTCCAAAGCCCTTACTGAGTCGTACAGGGACGTCGAGGAGCACATAGAACCTAACAGTGGCAGGGAAGGCTGAAGCCCAGCTGCTAGGCGGACTAAGCAACGATACCCTTCGGATGACTGCTCCTATCTAGGAGTGATCCAGAGATCATGGTACCTATGGGGTGTCGATGAAGAGCCCTAGTGCCGGAGCACATTCACTAGTCACACAGACTCCCTGGCGAAAATAGTTTTATGGAGAAGCCGCATATCTGCAAGTGAGTCCTTGTGCCGGAGCACTCGGAGTGCACCAAGTTAGTGTCCTAAAGGAGTCGCCTACCCGACGGGTCAAGGCAGTGCCCCGTAGTAGTCATGTAACCGGGGCACCGAGCTAGTGCCCGGAGGAATCGCCTATACAAACAGCCTAAGGTAGTGTCTAGGAATGAGTCGCTACTTGTCGGGAGGGGAGTCGTCAAGCCAGAGCACTTGGAGCTCCCTTGGAGAGATAGTGTCTCGAGTGACTCACCTATTCCGCTATGATTCTTTATATTGGAACAGTCGGAGCTTGCCTAGGTATTGTTTTGGAGGATTCGCCTACTTGCAGGACTAGGTAGTGTTTTAGAGGAGTCACCTACCTGGTAGGAGGGGAGTCCTCATGCTTGAGCATTAGGAGGTCCCTAGCGAAGATAGCGTCTCAGAAGAGTTGCTTATCCCGTGATGAGTCCTTGAGCCAGATCACTTAGAATACGCCAAGGTAGTGTCTCAAGAAAAGTTGCCTATCAGATGGGCCAAGCAAATGTCCGAGAGTAGTCACTTACCTGGCAGGAAGAGAATCCTCGTGCCGAAGCACTCAGAGCTCCCTACCAAGATAGTGTCCCCAAGAGTGGCCTATCCTGTGATGAGTCCTTGTGCCGAAACACTCAGAGCGTGCCAAAGTAGTATCATGGATGAATCACCTACCTAATGGGTCAAGGAAATGTCTTTGAGGAGTCGAGGTAATGTCTTTGAAGAGTCGACTACATGGCGGGAGGAGAGTCCTCATATCAGAGTACTCAGAGCTTCTTAGGGTAATGTCCAGGAGGAGCCGCCTAACCTACAGGATGTTGCAGACCTCCGGAAAGTGGTTCGAGACATGTTTTATAACCAAGGTCATGAGCGTAGCCAGATGTGTGCGTTGTCAGGGCACGCTAAAAGGAGACGTCTTAACCAAGTGTTGTGCTAGGGCACATGAAACGGCCATAACACATGGGCGCTGCTTAGTGAAGCATGCTGAGGGCACGTATAAATAGAGACGGTGCTCAGGCGCAGTCAAGCATCGCAGGGCTCATGCCAAGCATCGAACGTTGTGTCGGGGCTCGTAACCAAAAGACATCGCATAAGCGGGGTCGAGCATCTTGGTGCTAGGGCGCAATGACATGGGTCATAGAGCAAGAGCCTCCAAGGAGAGAAAAGACCAAAGGTGAGGCAAAAAGCCCCCGACTAGAGTAGAGACCAAGGCGGGAGACAAGGAGCCCCCAAGGAAAAGAGAGACCAATGGGGAGATGAGGAGCTCCCAAGGGGAGAAAAGAGAAAGGAGGAGACAAGAGCCCCAAAGGAGAGGAGAGACGAGAGGGGAGCAAAAAGTCCCCAGGGAGAAGGCTCTAGCCGACCTCCACATGCAAGAAGAAGCCTAGGGCCAACTCCAGAGGGTAAGGCCTTAGGGCACCAATGCCAACACTAGACTGTTTTTTATTACAGAGGCGCAGAGTTAATCAGGTTAATAGCGTTGAATCTTGACCTTTGAATATGTGTTGATGTGTTGCAAATGACAATTAAATGAGCGTAGGCAAAAAGGGCTAACAACATGTAATTATAAACAGCCCTCCTCAACAATCTTGAGTTTTCGGGTGGGTCCTTGTGTGTACTAAAGACTAATTAAGGACAATTGCAAGGTTTAAGTATATTGATAACAATTGGCCAAGTAAAGCACACGAAAGCCCCCGCCACTAATTGTTTGCCTTTTGAACTTTTCAAGTCGACTTGTTCTGCCTTTCACCACCGCCATGGCCATTTCTTTTAACCACCGCCTTCCACTGCCACTGGCATGAGTCGTGGCGTACTACCCTCGATGATGCAGAGACGAGATTTCACATCACACACACGCCCATCTAGAGCATGATTTTGCTAATCTATGCACTAAATGTGATAGATTAGCAAAATACTTAGACTAATAAAGTTGTTAATCCTTTACAATTGAGGAGCAATCCCTTCCTTCCCGAACAAGGATGTAAACATTCCTTTCCTATCTGTCGGTCTCCAGATTTGTTCCAAGATGTAGTCCAAACTGATTAGCAAAGATCCTTTCCTGCGTGTCACAATGTACAGATTTGTCCCAAGACAGAGTCCAAACTGATTCAAAAGTTTGGCCCCCCAAATGCTGCTAGATATTTTTTAGCATTACCAAAATTTATCTTATGTACTGAATCAATACAGTATTGTTTTTAGAATTTCTTAGATCATATCACCTCCTTGAAACTTTTTTTTTTTGTGGTAATAAGAAAATTGCATTCATAATAAAAGTTACACATTGCCCAAAGACAACACTAAACAGTAAATCACGACACTCCGGCAACTCTAATTGATAAATGACCACAAAAGTCAAACTAACAAGAAGCTACCTTATTAGGTTTCAGATACATTATAATTAAGTTAAAGCATAGCATATCCTACTTAGCTTAACTTAAAATAACTTGTCAATTTAGAAAGATGCATAGAATACTAGATACCGGTTCATCCAAAACAACTATTACAATTAGTAAGAAACACCGGTAACCCTTTGACTGCCGCACGAGACAAAATTAATCTCATCCTATGTAATCCAAGCATAAAACCCCAGATCCTTCGTCACTGCAAGTTTCACCAACACCGCCGCTAAAAAAAAAAAAAGAGCAAGCACACAAGGGACCAAACACTTCAGCAAAACAGGGGGGTTTGTGGCGGTGGGGGGGGGGGGATGGGCCAGACCACCACACCATACGCCCCAAAACCAAAACAACAAAACCCAATTCCAATCCTCAGGGTCCTATCCCCCCAACATACTACAACAAATCTAACTAGAGAGAGAGAGAGAGAGGAAGAATCAAAGCACTAAAAACCTCTACAAACAAACCCCTTACAATTGATCCAACCTTGCCCCAAAATGCTGAAAGCACACATCCTAAACAAACGGTAAAAAAAGAAAATAAGGGCCAAGAGCGGCCATGATGAAGGTCACAAATAAAGGCACTACAACGAGAAGAAACGCAGCAAATGCGGACCTCCGCCAATAACTTGACGTGACTACGTCTGAAGTTCCGACCAACGCTGGAAGCAAAGGACCTCCGCAACCTGAATCCATCTAAGATTCCAACCACCACCGGCAAGGGCCCCAGCCATCAGACATGGCCCCCGATGGCAATGATTCCCCTAGAGATGCCCGTGATACTCTACTTAATTTCTGCTTTATTAAAAGAATTCTGAATATCTCGTTTAATTAAGAATAAGATGGTCTGCCATTAATTGGCAAATTGCATTCACGAACTTTGAGAAAATATTTGCATTTTACTGCTAAATATATGCAAGATCTATTGCCAAAGCAGTCTTTATTTCGTCAAAGGAATACCAACTTCGCAATGAGTGTGTAATCATTTCTGAAACTATACTATCGCGATATCATTCGGTAGTGTGACCGACATTAGGGCTAAAGCTTTCATCGTGCTTATTCCCAAGTGCAAAGAACCTCGCACCCCTAGTGATTTCAGGCCTATCAGCCTCTGTAACACCATATACAACGTTATCTCGGAGACGCTCGCCAACAGATTAAAAGGAGTACTCAATGACCTTATCTCCCCCTTCCAGAATGCCTTCGTTGCTAATCGAAATATTATGGAAAACATTCTCATCGCCCAGGAGCTGACTCATAAAATTCGGGGCACGAAAAAGGCCAAAGTTGGATTAGGAGTTATTAAAATGGATATGAGCAAGGCCTATGATAGAGTTTGTTGGAAATTTCTCGAGACCATCCTAAGGAAGATGAACTTTCCTACACACCTCATACTACTCATTATGCGCTGTGTATCGTCAGTCTCCTATGAAATCCTTATCAATGGCTCCCCGTCACCACGCTTTATGCCCAGGTGGGTCTCAGGCAAGGGGACCCTATTTCCCCATATTCTCTGTGCTAAAGCTTTATCCTCTGCACTCTCGTATGCTCAAGATTGGAAACTAGTTCCCGGAATTAAGGCTGGGAAAAGGAGCCCATCGATCAATCACATTTTCTTTGCGGATGACACTCTGATATTGTAGCAATCAAGAGGATTTTATAGCGCTACTGTCAAGAATCGGGCCAGCTTGTTAACTTTCAAAAATCATCTATTACTATGAGCCCCAATACTTCTCTATCCACTCATGTCTTTATTCGTCCAAAATTGGGTTTCACAGTGACATGTGAGTTTGCCAAATATTTGGGAGGAATATTGGATCCTATTACTAACAAGAAAGCATTTTTTCGGGAACTTGTTGATCGTATCAGGACTCAGTGTGCTACCTGGAAGGGGATACTTCTAAATAAAGCAGGGAGGGCTATACTTATCAAGTTAGTGCTACATTCATTGCTCATCTACCATATGCAGGTTTGTATTTTCCTAATACAGGTATGTCCGTAGGTAGATTCATTGCTAAGCAACTTCTGGTGGTCTGGTAATCAAAATTATCGGGGCATTCATTTGATCAACTGGCACGCCTTATGTGGACCACGGGAAAATGGGGGACTAGCTTTTAAATCCGCGAGACTTATGAAAATTGCATTACTTACAAAGATTGCTTGGCATATTTGGGTTTCACCCAACTCCACTCTAGCCCAAGTCTTCCAAGGTAAGTAATGTGTTCATGAGGACTTCCTCCACTCCCTACTACTGGTAACTTTTCAAGGGCACGACGAAGCATTACTCTTGGACGTCAAACCCTTCAAAAAGGCCTACGCTGGCAGGTGGGAAATGGTAGAAGTATTAATATATGGAACAACTGGTGGGTATCGTATGGCAGTTATATAGTCCAATTCTTCATCCCACTACAACCAGCAACCAGCCTCTTCTAGTCAACGATCTTATTCAAAATGGTACCTGGGATAATTGACAGATTGATCAGTTGTTTTCGACTGAGGTCGGACACAAAATTAAGGCCATCCATGTCGCAGTAAATGATTTCGCGGATCAACAAGTTTGGGGATACACAAAGGATGAAAACTTTACTGTTGCCTCGGCTTACCTTATGCTGTACCAACAACAAACTGACAATCTTACTCGACAACCTAAACCTCCTTCTAACCCTCCTATTTACCCTAATGACAATTGGAGGAAACTGTGGAGCCTAAACTTACCGCTCAAATTTAATTTCTTGATTTGGCAAATCTTATGGGACCGCCTACCTTTGGCGACAAATCTCTACCAGCGTCAGATCATCCCTTCAAACCTTTGTCCCCTCTGTCACTCTCTACCTGAAGATGCAAACCATGCTTTCCTAACCTCCCCTGTGATCCGGCAGGTGTGGTTTGGCATACCTCTTGGCTTCAAGACCACGGATATTGATATACCTTTTACAGAATGGCTCATAGCTTGGCTCACCCCGCGTTCTTATCCCCCTTTTACCTGGCACATTCTCTTATATCTTTTTGTCACCCTTTGGTCCATCTGGAACCATAGAAATAACTTAGTCTTTAGAAATATTCCCTTCCACGCTATGGCTGTGATACGCCAAATTTCTGTTTTAACTAACATCATCTCCCAATACTCTTATAAACTACACACTACACCTCAAACTCTTCCACAACCCCACTGCTCCCCGAATAGTAGGCATACCATTTCTCTTAACCCCACGAGGACTTTCTCTTTACATTCCAGCCCAGCACCGTGTCCCTGCTTTGAACCTGTCACAATTAAAATTGATCATCCATGCCTGTTTTGATAAGCAAAGACTACGGGCTGGCGTTGGTTTAGTATGTTACACAAATAATAAACGTTGTGGATCGACAGCTTTTTCTACTTCTTCGTCTGATCATTATACTGCTCTATCCCACTACCTGCTCCTTACATCACAGTGCGCTTTAACACAATTATTTACATATTCATGTGCTAACTACATCTCATTTTCTCTTACATCAAATGTCAGAATCTGAAGGCATCCCGAATACAATGACACTATTATAATGACTTGTGCCATCTGTTACCTCAATTCCATTATTACACTCTCAACAAGACTAGTCCACGCACCTTGAAGGAAGCACGATCCTTAACTCTTTTTACATATCAGACTCGCATATCTATCAAGATTAGATAAGTGACAACCAACGTCGCTAAGGATTGACAGATTTGATTGATTGTACTGTATGTTTATAGTAGATGTTGTGTTACCGCTCCTTTTGGACACTTTTGAGCGGTTCTTATTTTGTTTTTGCTGGTTGATAAACCCTTATCTGTAAGACCATAAGATTGTACTTCTCTCCCATGGAACCTCTTTATTTATCAATGCAATTCTCTAATTACCAAAAAAAAAAACAAGCCATCTTGTCTTGATATTTAGGAAGAGAGCAGCATGTATGAGTACATCATGGAAAAATAAAAATAAAAAATGGAGAGGGTAACATGGCATCTACACCGAATCCACACATGCATGATGAGAATTATTCACCACTCCGGCATAACAATGGAGTTGCTGAACCTTAATCTCCAACCACTTGGTTCAGAAAACCTGCATCTATTAGAACCAGGCAGTGTTCACCATACTTGATAGCATCAGAGCAGATGGCACAACCATCGGTAAAATGAGGTCACGTGGTTTCTCCGTTGCTGTTGCTAAATCGCCTGCTTGTCGTTACCTTTCCATTTCCAAACGTTTTAGATAATTGGACATTATCTTGCACGGTTTACATCAAAACACAACTCCGAGAAATTAAAAGCCAGACCAACACAACTTAAAGAGACAAGAAAACAAACCAACTCAAAGATGCAACAGCAAGCAACCACATCGAAATGGTGGGCCGTGGTGCCTTGTTGGATCGAACTGAGCAGCGAACGGTTGAGAGACCAAACCACCACGTTAAACTAAACAGATCCACTTAACAGAAAAACAGCTACAATGCAATGAACGTCTAATACAGAATCGTAAGAACAGAAAAGGGAACGGTTCATAGAGTCAAAACAAACGTCTAATACACTACAAAACCAACTTAAAACCTATTAAACAAGCATAAAACACATTAAGAAGCACTAACATGTTAAATACCCAACTCATCCACTTACCATGCATCAACTCGGAGGCGAGGCTTTGGCAACCCCACTAGGCTGAACAGCCGGAGCATTGCCACCTGTGCTTCCATCAGCAGAGTAAACTGGAGGCTGGGAATAACCACTGCCATAAGAGCTGTTGTAAGGTGGCTGCTGCTGCCCCCCATAACTTGGCTGGGTCACAGGCGCTGTACCATATGGTGGCGGAGCATATGCTGGAGCAGCGGTCTGAGCATAACCGGATTGAGCAGGTGGTGGCTGAGAATGGGAATATGCAGGCTGGGCATAGCCACCTTGAGCAGTGGGTGATTGTTGCGGCTGCTGTCCATAAGCTGGCTGGGTTGCTGGAGGTTTCTGTACCTGAGGTTGTCCATAATTGGAGCCATATGCTGGAGGTGGTTGAGTTCCATACCCAGTTTGAGAAGTTGGAGGAACTCCGTAACCTGGCTGGGCAGATGCTTGGGGTGGATAACTAGGATTAGGGCTAGGCTGTTGACCGGCACTGTATCCTTGTGGACCCCCCACTGCAGATGCCTGAACGGGCGGAGGTGCTTGAGTGGCATCACCTTGAGCTCCATATGATGGTGTGTGGCCTTCTGGTGTTGGGTTGTTGACGTTGCCATATCCACCAGATGCAGTATTGTATCCTTGCTGATCATACCCCGGAACAGGATTTGGCTGGGATTGACCATAACTGGATTGTGGGGGATATGCACCATAACCATCCTGGGTATAACCTTGTCCTTGTTGACTGTAACCAGAAGCCGGTGGCTGATTATAACCATAGGCTGCATTATCCGTGGGGGCTGTGGAACTAACAGGGGCTTGCTGTTGTTGGTTATAATAATCGTAGCTGCCTCCCTGAGCAGCCTGCTGCTGATTTGGAGGGGCAGCATTCTGGTCCCAACCAGTCGCATATCCAGCGGAAGCTTGTTGCGGAGGATAACCTCCATAAGGTGGCTGTGGCATGTTATATTGAGGAGAAGGACCAGGATATGCTCCAGGCTGCATGTAGCCATAACCAGGTTGTTGCATCTGCTGGCCTGAGGGAGCCCAACTTGTTGGAGGACGAGCTTGATAGCCTTGCTGGGAATATCCTCCAGCCATTGCAGGATTTCTAAGACGATTCTGCACAATATTGTTATTTCAAATGAACCTAATCTCTATGTGTGAATGAATAGATGGAGAAAAGCTTCATACAAGTCTATGGTCACAGCTAGAAAAAAAACATACCCCACAATAAGTAGCACAAAGCATATCAAACGCAATCATAACTACGCATGGAGATAAATTGGATGTATTAAGACAGGTTTAGGCACCTACATACCGTACTGGTTGGAGGTGTTATTGAGTTACTCCAGCAGAAGCCCATCCTCTCCCTATTCGAAGTGAACGGGTACAAGAAAGAAATAGCATATACTAGTTCTTACACAGAAGCAAGACTACAAATCCCATGGCAAAAGTAGCACATAAAAGATCCAAGAAATATGCAATATAATCCTAAAAAATACCACTTAAAGACAGGTCTTTATGAAATATTCTACGATCTCCTGCTGAATCTTATGCCAAGTTCAAAGTGAAAGCAATTTCGGATTACAAGTATTGCAGCTAGCAAATCTCAATCGAGAGCTTAATAAACAGATTTAATAAGCCAGACTATCTATGTTCTTCTCAAAAAGCTTATAAGAGGAGGAAGCTTATCACTGGAAGAAGATTGTGAAAATTTGAAGTGAATAAAACACCCAGCATTAGAAATGTGCATATTAACAAGAAGTACAGCAAGAGCAAGACAATTCCAGTAACAGGCAAAATGACGCAAAAGTCGAAGAGATCAAAAGAATGAGAATAACGAAGCCCCTAATACCAAAGCGTATACTAAAAGTGGATTTTTTGTGAAACATATTAGAATTCATGCTAAAGCAGGATATAAGGATTAAAACTCTGGGCCACCATCCAACCACCAATAAAAAACGCCGATAAATACAGATTCTGTAGGCTCACAACCGAATCTTTGGAAGTATACAGTTCCTTGTGTCTCGTCAAAACGTCCTAAGCTTTTCGATATCAGTACTCCTTCCAAAGAATGAGGTTTAGAACCATACCAGAAATAATGCTGAGGGATTGTCACAAAAGTTCCAATAGACACTAAACCCTACAATAGTTCCCAATCACGATATCAGTAAGACAGACACATATAACAAGAACATCGGGCACCATCCCAAAGACTATCACTTGAGCATTCAGCTACATATTAATGTACTTGAATTCAGATATATCCTCAACATTATAAAGGTTAACACGGCTTCGCGGATTACCTCAAATGGAAAAGGCTCACCTCATGTGAAACCTGCCTCACAAAACCAAATATCCAGATATCCAATAAAGCAATATAATGCTCAACGCACATCTTAGAGATCAATATTTATCACCAAGAATATTTGACAATTCAAATTTCTAAATTCCGCTTCTTAGGAACCCTCAAGTCTCCTATACGACCATTCCTACCAGCTGATATGTGAAGAAATCAACTTCAACAAACAATATGTCGGTAGGCAAGAAGTCAGATAGGCCTGCTATGTAGTCTAATGCATAGAGACTATATCATCTACCAAGGATACAGGCAGATATAATGCAGTGAAAATTACCAAGCTTTCCCCGCACTATATTGTTAGGAAGCATAATCGACTTGAGAGATCAAGCAGCTAGACTCCTCCATCCACATCATTTGGACCCACTGGAGAAAAATATCAACCAACCAAGCTATACATGTATATTTGAATATACGTCTCATTTGCAAAAAAGTTAAAACTCCTCTCAGCGGTAGACACCATAACCGATAGTTTATGAAGAGTAACAGAATTTTTAACGACTTAAGAAATATAAATCGCAGTAGGAAAGAGAACTTAATTGGATATTCGTAACACCTAGAGAAGCATTTGATATATATCGAAATCAACAAAAAGAATCTACACTAAACCTAGTGAAGGAGCACGCAAGAATCACCACAATATAGTTGGCAGAGCACAACCAGGTTGAGAAAGGCATGACATAATGAACTAATAACAGAAACATGTAATTAACTTGTTATTAACAAACAATATACAGCATTGCGGGATAAACATTGCAACCCAGTAGCGTATGACATAATCAACCATATTACACAAATCAGAAATCTAGTACAGAACAAATAGGTAAAAATTATAAAACTCTTGCAAAATTATCAATACAAAAGAAAGACAAAGCAGAAATAGCATAAACCGAAAATAAAAAATCTACACTGAACGTAAACCAGGTAAATCATTTGCTTCTTGATACCAAGTCTGCACTTGGTCTCCTTGAAAAATGTACATACCTCGCTGATTACTTCATTGACCAGCTGTTTTGCAGCCTCAACTTGCTCACTAGACCCATCTATTTGTACTGTCCTCTCTGTTGATGTATCACCTGGAGGTAGGTGGAGGGGTATCACCTGCACAAAAGGCAACGGGTAATGTAGTCAAAGAACTTAGCTTTTTACAGTAGTAAGGTACCCGTCCAGAATTCGTATAGAGAATAACATTATCGAAAACGGCAAGATGAAGAAACGATACCTGAATGCGAGCTCCTGAACTGTTTTGCATATTTTTTATGGTCTCGCCTCCTTTACCAATTATGAGACCAACCTGAAAAGATATGCCATATACTACGTCAAAGACTTTTGCGGGCACAGCCCCCATCAGGTAAACATTAACTTCAACAACTCTTTACCTTGTTGTTGGGGACTTTCATCACGAAATTTTCACCCCCTCCTGGCTGGCCAGGTACTCTTCGAGAAACTATGCCAGAACCCCCTGACTCAGCCTGTTCCAAATATACAATAAAAAGAGCAGTCAAACCCCTAAGTAGGCAGAGATATGCATCTAAAAAATACATCAGCTTTGACACTTCGGTGGCAATTGCTACTTCTACATATGAAGAGGTTAAAACATTCGACGGTATGCAAGAGTAGCACCTTACATACAAAAAGTACACAAACATACTACCTCGGAAAGAACGTCATTGATCAACTGCTCAGCCTTCTCTATTTGCTCAGGAGTTCCCGTAAGCTCCACGGATCTGGTAGGAGACATAAGATCCGCCTCAACGTCTCTGGTAACTTGGATCTTTGCTCCAGACTGAACCTGAAGATACTTGATAGTTTCCCCACCTTTACCAATAATCACACCGACTCTGCCGTTCGGTATCTCAATCTTCTTTACAGTGCTTGGGTAACCATATGAAGCTTGCACCGAATGATTCACATTAAAAGCGGGCTTCTGTCCCAGATCTGCATTCAACCAGATAAATGAAATTCCATGGATAGGGTGTAGAACCATGATGTAATATACAACAGCACGCAAAACCCGAAGAAAACACATCCAGATACATGTAAACTAAATGCAAAGGCGAACCACCATATACAAGTGATACTGTGTAAAAAAATCCAAAACTGCTAAAAAACAGTCTCTGCAACTTTAAACAAACTGTTTCATTGCATTTTCCCATTTAACCTTTTGAAATTACTAGGAAAGATCCAGAACATGTACATATCAGACATTATTCATTGTTTCAACCCTAGCTTGACTTGCCAAACGATACTCATTTAGTCTACGATTGCTACTTGAGGTCAATCAATCTCTAAATGTACTCAATATATCCTAGGGATAGGCAAAAAGTCAGATGGGCAGAACTCAGTGAAATGGAGGCAGCATTTAACATGTTTAAACCCAATAAAATGTTCAATCAGGGCAAACAAGAGTATATATATGCGCACGAAAAAGTTAAAGCAATTTCACGCCACGAAACAAATCCCCAACAAAACCACATAATTTCAGAACAAAACACAGCCTCAAGAAAAACAGAGCAGAAAACCCTCCACATAGATAGCAAGTGCTCAATAGCGATAGCCAATTAAAAACCCCTACACGTCCATAAGTGCTCAAGCAACGCAATTCCCCACGTAAATATAAGAAAACAGTAATCCATAGCAAAAATAACTACTAGACCCCAGACAAAGAAAAAGGGACGAAAGGGGCGGCGAGGGGGGTCGAACCAGTTGGCCCGGAGCTGAAGCCTCGGATTGAGGCACCGAGGTCAAAGCCGCCGCCATTCTCGACCCTGACGCGCTTGGTGTCAGCGTCCTTGGAGATGCGGGCGGCGATCTCGAGCGCCCGCTGCCTGGCGAGCTCGACGCCCTCCAGGGCTGGAGGCGGCACGCTGTTGTACGACGCCGGCGGCGCGTCGGGAGACTGGGAGGCGATCGGGGCCGAGAACCCTGTGGCGCGCCGGGCGCCCGACGGCGGCGGCGGCGTGGTCTGCTCCTCATACTTTCGCTTCTCGCCGGTCGCGTACTGCACCTCTTCCGCCATTTCTAGAGGCTTTTGCTCGGATATACCTCTGTAGAGAGAGAGCGAGGGGTTGCGATAACCCTAGATGGAGAGTGTGTGCGAAAGGATGAGGGAAAAGTGGGGTTAAGCTGCTTATATAGAGCCAGGTACGTGCGCTTGACCCGTGTGGGATATTTTTCTGTATTGTCGATGGTAATTACAGTGTTACCCCTCTAGTAGGCAGAATTTTGTTTGGCGCATTGGATAAATGGCCCACGTAGGATATTAATTTAAAAAAAAATTGTTTTCAAAGTATATTGTATTTGGAGCATCGAATAAGGTGGGAAATGCAATTCCGAGAATGTTTCCTCTCGAATGGGATAATTTCATCCCACGGGTGATCGTATTCTTTTCAAGAGGGAAGGGGAGGGAGTGGGCGATAAACAATCAATTCTGGAAGAACTTAATTAGGGCGGCAGAGCTTGGAAGCGATTGTGGAACGATGAAGGGTCGAGCTAGATGGTAGTATGTACTCCAACTACAGCACAAAGAAATTGTTAACTAAGTGACATGAATTCATACGCAATTTGACCATGAACCAAAGTGCACCTTTTGTCGGTGTCCTTGTGAGACAACTATTCGTGCTATCAAGTATTGAGAGTGGGCAAAACCAATCTCACAAGGTTGGTTTATCCGGATTCAATAGAGTACGTATTGTGAATGATAGTGTTAAACATTGGGTAAATAGGATTATTCTCATGGCTTCGATGTGTCGGTCGGATAATTAGATTTATGGAAATAATTAATTTAATTTAGTTTTGGCATAATAAGCATATATACGAGGATTCATTCTAACTTCCTAACTCAAGTTATTCTTAAGAAGAAGGCGAAGGAAGTTCAACCTCTCCTTGGACATAAAGAAGCGATAAAAAGGGGCGAGGATTATTGAAACCATTCACCACAAGGATATGTGAAATCAAATGTTGATGGGGAATGTTGCAAAGGCATCATTAGAGCTCAAAATAGAGCATAGATAGTTGGTTTTTCAGCGAGTTCGTAGTGATGATGGCCATAAAGCCTACTTATAGGCGCTCTAGAAGGTATTAGATCTTGCATGTGAAAGAACATTTACAAATGTAATTTTGAAACCAACTCTTTAGTGGCTTTCAAGTTGTTGGTATATGGAGACACCTAACATCCCAATTTCAACATGTTGTATGTCTCAGAGATAGAAACAAGTTTGTGAATCAGCTTGTGGAAATGGAGCTCAATAACTTCTTTCAGCCAAATGTTTTTATCATGCCCTTACGAGTGTATTTCTTATGCTGAACTTAAGTTTGAAGCAAATTGCTTCTCTAAAGAATAAAAAAGGATTTTAGGGGCTCCGGACCCTTTAGTAGGACCAAGAAGAAAACAACTTTGATTCAATAAAGAACCTAAATAGTAAAGTAATCAAGTACAAATTCAAAACCATTATAGCTTACTAGTTTTAAGAGATTCAAATAAGTAAAACAATAAGTAGGGAGATTGAAGTATAGATCCTTGATAATAATTATTCAAATGGTTGAGCTCGGATTACGTTCAAGGCTGCATTTGCCCTTTCAAGAAATCTCTTTAATAATACTAAAATTTACTAGCAATAATCTTTTATGGTCGAAGATCATTTGATGCTATATCCACACCAAACCTAACTTTAAGTTCACGCAAGACTTTGACAACCTCAAGCCTTAATTAAAATCTCTTTAATAAGAGTGGATACAAATGAAACTCTAGTTAATGAAGAGAGGAGAAAATTATAGCTTCATAGAAACTCTATGTCAATAATTTACTCATGAGATGCTCATTCAATCATACGAGTACCGGGAAAGAAGAGAGATTATTGGAATCTTGACTACGAATATTCTTCTCATGAATGGATGCTTAAAATATGCTCCTCGTACAGTTTAAAACAGCCCCGCATCATTTTTATGTGGTAAGGATAAGAACTAGCAGTTCCTTGTTGGCAAAATATAACCCCTAAATAAACTAGTTGTTATGCCCAATGTTTTGACGTACCAAAATTGACAATGGTCACCCTTCAATTACACAAACTGAAGGTAAAATCCCAAGAACAGTAGCAAAAAATAGTGATTAACTACTTCTTATATGAAATGCATAAATGAAAATTTTGATACAATATAACTCCTGGTATTGAGGAAAAAAATAAATTTCTTATTGTGTCAGATTCGGGAAAGAAGTTAAGGTTTGTTAAATTGGTGGAGAAAGGGAACAATGATAACCAACTTGTGCTAGGGAGAGTCAACTTTAGGTAAGTTTGTAAGGCCACTATGGTTTGTTAACACATTATGAAAAACTTGAACGAGACGGTAGAGCTTGAAAGCACTGGCTGGCGGAAGGTGAAGGTTTCTTGTCGGACAGCGGTACCTACTTCAATTAGTCTAGTAATGGCAAATTTGTACTCAAGAGTGCCATTTTTCTCGTAATCCTTGTGGGACAACTATTAATGTTGTAGGCACCCAATTTTTGTAGGCCTAAAGTTAATATTATTAGGCTTTATGTAGTAGGATTTCTTTTAATTAGTTAAGTCTATTCGTCTAGTTTAGTTGGCATAGTCTAAATGGTCTAGTCCATTTGATTAGTCAAATTAGTTTGGGCTTAACCTAGGTCAAAGTCTAGATAGGATAGGAAGTCTAGTACTTGGTATGGTCTATTTTATTGTGTGACCCTGAACTCATGCTTTGCACGTGTGGTTTATCATAATAGGTGGTCATTTTCCTCTAGAGTTGGTTTAAAAATAAATAAAGTGAGGAAAAAAGATTGGCCGGTAAAGCTTGAAGGCTTAAGTAAATTGGCCGAAAGGTTATTTTGGTCTTTTAGTCTTATCTCTTAGAGGCTATGAGGATGATCTTCTTTTATATTTCTACTGCTCTCAAACCTCTATAGAAAAGTCATTTGTCTGGCCCAAAGGGGAATGTCAATTGAAAAGGATAAAAATTACCCCTAAAAGGCTGCAATTTTTGTTAGATCTCAAAATATAAAGGAAGTTTAGACTTTCTTCGCCGGTTTGAGTTCATAATTATACTTGCTTCATCGCATTGTAGAGAATCCCGAGTTGTCGTTAGGCAATCCAAGCAGACCAAATTAGAAGGATTAAATTCTTCCATTTTCTTGCTTGTTATATTTTCGTGGAACATATGTATGTTCTTCCTTTCTCACGATCAAGTTGCGATTTATGATAAGTTCAAATAAATAGCCTTCCAAATCTTTCCTTTGGAAGGAAGTGTATAATGTTAGAAATCTATTAGGGTCATAACTCCATTTATATTAAAACTTTGTTTGGATTAGACTTCTAGTCCAATGAAAGTTATTAAAGCATTCTACTAAAAAATGTAGAGTTATGTCCCTAAGAAGCTGTAGGCCGAGAAGTAAGTGGCTTCCTTAGGGTCGCGTTACGAGGTTTTGATCCCAACTTGTCTGGTCGGGTACGTAAGTCATCTGACTCCCGTTATCCAAAACCAAATTTCGGTTTAGCATGTAATTTGTTTGCCTTTGCTTATGGTTTTTTTTTTTTTAACTTGTGTTTTGGAATAAAAATCACTTAAAAACAAGTTACATGCCAACATGATATGTATGACAAGGTGTGTAACACCTTCCCGTCATATAAATTAGTACCCGAATTTAATCTCTGGCCATATAAGTTAAAAAGCTTTGATTGGATATTAGTGTCGATCTTAGACTTTTATTTTTTTTCCCTTGTTAATTTTAAATTCATCCTAAAAACGAGATGACGCCTCGAGAAGGCCTAGTCTTCTTCGGAGGAGATTAGTCGCACATGCTATCAGGCATATTGAGTGGGTGAAATCTATCTAGCTGAGGTTACTAACTACGTGTTATGATGGAAGTAAAAGAGTGCATAAATTTGAATATTTTCATGTTTACACATTGTCAATTGGACAATTAGGTTTACAGAAATTATTAGTTCAAGTTGGTTACCGCGCAATAAACATATACATGGGGATTCCTTTCAGCTACCTAATAAACAAGTCAAGTTATTGAAAAGGCGAAGGAAGTTCATACTCTCCTTGGAGAAAAGGAAACCAATCATCATGGTCAAGGAAGGAGGTCTAGTGGTACCCTCCACCACATATATCAAATTGAATGGTAAGGGATTGGTATAATCAATCTAAACTGTGGGTGTGCCGAAAGTGTGACTAGATCAAAATGGAGCACGCCTAATTGGTTTTATAATAAGGTAGGGAAGATTGGATGTTCTTAAAGCTGAGTTTGTGTGGTTTAGAAGGGATTAAAGCTTGGATATTGAAGAAAATTTGAAAAGGTGATTGTTGAAACTGACTCTTCGTGGCTGCCAAGATGTTTGTAACTGCAGACTCGTCCTTACTTAACATGTAAATTCTGATTAGATCTTCCATACACAAACAATGAAATTGTGATGTTAAGTTGTCGAGAGAGAAAGAGAGAATGTGCAGATCAACTCGCAAAATGAGGGAAGTAGCTCTTGCCAAATAAATGTTTTTGCCATCCCCCTACTAATGTAACTTTTCTATTGAACTTGGGTTTGAAGCAAATTGATGTCAACAAATGAAAAGGCTTCTAGCGGCTTTCTAGCCTCCCTCGGATCAAAAAATGTTCAAAAGGATACCTGAGCCAATGAAATGGACAAATATAAAATCTACACCGATACAACAACTAACCAATTCCAAACAATTCAAAAAGGTAAAGCAATAAGCAAGGAAAAGGAGTTAGAGATCCTTGACATATATAGATTTAAATGGTTTAACATGAATACCGTTAAGCCTACAAGTGTTATTTCAAGGAAGTCCTTTTAGAAGCGGTGGTAGACAAAAATCTTCTCGAGACTTTAACTTCGTATACTATAGCATATTCTCTCAATTCAAGTCCTTCTTTAACCTCAACCAGATCTACTACACAGCATCAAATCTATTTGCCTTCTTCATCCACTTGCCTCCATCATTTAATTCCACCATTTGACTCTACAAAACAATGATTTCCTCTCTACCTCCTTTCATCTGACAAATACGGTGGCATTAATGGTGATTTTCTAGGTTACTAACTTCTCATCAAATTGATTCTATAAAGATCTAAACAAAGTTTTCGAAACCGATCACCTCCTGCCATGAATTCTCCTTTACTCCCCCCTCCCTCCCCAAACCACCTCATTTCAAACACATTTCATCTTCAAGCCCTTCACAATACCTTCGTAACTAGAACCCACAAAACCATCATGCATTACCAAATGGTTGGACTCCCCGTAGCAGCCCGTTATTCAAGTTAAATGAACAATTGGTAATGGCCAAAAGAACAGGAACCACTTGAATCTTGATAGGTTTTCATCTGTGACACTAAAACTTTTTGAGAATCTAAAATGCAACAGATCATCAACAACAATTGGAACATCTTTCATAGAGTGCACTTTGAAAAATAACAAGGTTTTCTTGTTCCACTTCAAACTTGAGCATGAGACACATTTTGTGCTAATGAACAAACCATGGACCGTACAAGGACCTTTTCTTTTCATTCGACCATGGACTCCACATGTGGTTTACTCTATTATCTCTTTTACAACCACTAATTTATGGGTCGTGTAACCATCATCCATAGTAATCATTATACAGTAAATTCAACACAGACTATAGGTGGCCTTATTGGGGAGGTATTGTGGATTGATTGGTCCTCTATTCACTTGATCAAAGACAACTTTAAAATTCAAGTACGCATGCATCTTCCCTTACCACTACTAGCCGGAGTTTTTCTATATTTGTTCAATGATCAGAACATTTGGTTGGATCGTGCTCAGTATGAGACAGTATTCATATTGTGCTATAATTGTAGTTACGTAGAACATTCAGTGGAGAGTTGCACCAAAGAAGAAGAGAAAATTCGCAGGCTTTTACCGCTCTCTTTCTCTCCAACCAAGCTTAATTTCCTCACCCTGCCATGTTTGAGATAGACAAATCCCTAAATGGATCTTTCACTATACTTCCTAACACAGACTTCAATTGTACTTCTCAAATTGAATCAATCGAGACTTCTTTCGGACCATAACTTCACTATATATACTTATCTTCCCCTACCCCATATCCTCCATATCCTCTCATGAACCAATCGTCCACACTGCTTCGTACGATAGCCAAGATTTCAACCGAGTAGATGAACTTGGAATTGGTTAATCACCTATCCTAAAATCATTCATGGATGATGTCATAGATTAATCACCTAATGATCAGCTTGGGAAACAAGCAACTGATGATCAGGTGGTCCCCCCCCCCCAGTTTCTTGGGCACCAAACTTTACAGCTGCTGATTCTCTAACTCAAGTTACTCTACAAGAACCTGAATTTATAAATCTACTAGACAAGTTTGGAAAGCCCACTCCTACAACGATCTTTCAGCAAATTCTCTAGGCAGTAGGATGACCACCGAATTATCCACTACCCTCTCACTGTGCCAACCTAAATCTTTCTCATGTCATCAGTTCAGAAACTCTCTTTGCCAACAAGCACAAACCACTATTGCTAAATAAGATGTTCCCTACAACCAACCTCCTCTTATTTGGCCTAGTGTCCCCCCACGCATGTAGCAATCTCATATGTCCCCTCTTGATATCCCTTCATCCTTTAGCTGTAGGCTTCCTACCCAAGATTCGTATACTTCCAGTCACCACTGACCCAGTAAAGAACCAATGGTTAGAAATACCAAAACCCAAAATCAACCCCCTAGCTACTAGACCAAACTGATGGCGGTAACCATTAGTGCTAATCACAACAGTACTCTTTGTAGTGCATTCATGCCAATGAATCGTATCCTCGACCTTTCATCATTTATGGTGGATCATCTGTCACACAAAAGCCCTCTCTCATGTTACTTATTTCTAACCTGATACATGCAATGAAGGCTCAGACAATTCCCCCGAAATGGCACACAAAGTTCTCACATTTTGAATTTATTAGGAACTAGATTCTATGCTCCCACTTCTAATGAAGCATTTTCGGAAGATATTGAGGATGACCCAGCAACTTACAAATGAATGATGGAGAACCAAGATTATTCCACTGATCCAAGTAATGACTCAGCTACATCATCTCTTTCCAAACACTCCGGGGATGAATAGGATTCGGAATCGATAGATCATCTTAAGCCAATTAAGCATATCAAGATCATCGAAACATCGGTTCCACCAAGTTTCCACCATTCTTCTCTACAACTCAAGCATTATCTGACTACCATCTACCATATATGGCCATGTCTCTTCTTAATTGGAATGCAAGTGATGGCTATTTGAGAGGATTAGAACTGTTTGGGAGAATTGTTATATACCTATTAGGAAACAACCTAGAACTTCTGAATTCTCTTTCCAATCCCCTTAGGTTCCTAACACTAGTACTCTTAAGACTTTAGGATCTCTAACAACTGGGGGGAATTTGCCCCATAACCTCTTTTCAAAAACTTCCAGATTAGACTACCTCCCCCGATGATACATAGGATGGGAATTAGTATCCTTCCCCTTGTGCCTAAGTGATAACCAAGCCAAATCCAACACAAACTTCAAGCCAGACAGGAGCCAGGACAACTAAATACAAGTCACTTCTTCAGTTTCATACTTCCTTCCCA
Source organism: Escallonia herrerae (assembly GCA_033070095.1). NCBI lineage: Eukaryota > Viridiplantae > Streptophyta > Magnoliopsida > Escalloniales > Escalloniaceae > Escallonia > Escallonia herrerae. The sequence goes on along the minus strand of JAVXUP010002200.1, from coordinate 36,970 downwards.
AACAATTTACATCTCCTATGAAGCAGATTTACACTCATTCAACTTCAGTGATTCATCTCGAGCTCAACGAAGTGGTCTAGTCCCCAACTCGTAGTTTACCACTAGTAGGCAATTTTTAGGCATATTGCACAAGGAATCTATAGATTTTTCTTTCTCTGTTTTTGGCAACAGAGGATTCTTAAACTCGAGCCAATTTTATAAGCTCGGGCCAGTTTCATAGCTTTGTTTTTCCAACTAATTTGAAAGCTAAATTCAAGAAGGTTTGGGGTTTATCCTAGAACAACCTCCACTGGATCAATGAAAATTCTCAGTTGGAAGTATCGGGTATTGGGACAAAACTGTGTAGTTCAAATAGCTAAACAATTGATCTAAATGCACCATACTGAGGTACCATTCTTTTGGGAAACAAAAATGAAGGTGGATAAAACTGCTGGCCTCTTTAGGAAGGTGGGTTTTGACCAATACTATGGAATTAATCCCATTGGTCTGAAAGTATATCTCTGTGTAGGATATAAATCACCAATGACTGGAACTCTTATATCTCAATCCAGCCATATTCTCATCATCTTTTGAGTTAAATAATAAACAGATCTGGCCCTCAGGCTTTATGTATGGACATCCGTGGTGAAAAATTGTAAGGAGACGTGGTGAATATCAATTACTCCCTTCACCAAGCTTTCTCTGGACCCTTACTTTTAATTGGAGACTTTAATCAACTCTTATCAAGTGAGGAAAGAATTGGAAACATCATTTAGTTTTTTCAGGCCACGTCTCTGTTTCAAATCTCATCCAAAATCATAAATTAATAGAGGTTGCTTGGAAAAGTCACTTATTACTTGGACAAATGATCGAGCAAACCAAGAATATACTTTTGCAGAAATTGGCCACTGTGACTCTAATATGGAGCGGTACCTTAATTACCTCTCAGCACTAGTTACGAATCTGAGAATTCAAGGATTCGATCATGCCCTCTTCCTTCTCGACTCTCAACCTTCATGTCAGACAAAAAAGTGCCCTAAACGCTTTGAGGCAATTTGGGTTCATCAAAACAAAGGTAGAGTTCTCAGCTAAACCCATTTGGAATACCCGAATCACAAGATCCCCCCTTTTCTTAGAGGTGTCAATGGGCCGTGCTTGGGCCGGCCCAGCAGAGAAAATGGGCTGGGCCAAGGTGATAAGGAAATGGGCCAGGCCGGGCCAGAGAAATGGGATATCTAGGCCCAGCCCAAGCCCTGGCCCTAGGCCCAATTTTTTGGGCCGGGCTCAAGCCCAACAGTGTTTTTTTTTTCCCAAAAATTCTTATTATTTATTTTCTACTTTACGGAGGAATTAAATTTAAATTGAATATAAATTTGTTCATAAGCCCTCCACCTTTTATTCGGGCTTGGGATCGGCTGCTTGTGAAGTTACCTATTTTTTAAATATATCTATATATATATATATGAGAACAATATCTATTTTCTTATAGATAGTCACATTTTCATATGCATTGTTTACTTTAAATAAATTAATTTGTTTAAAATAATCCACAGCAAAAATGTAAACTATGTTGTGTGAAAAAAATTATTCTAAACACTTGAGAAAAGTAATAATATTCGTGAATTTATAGTGACAAATTACGAGAAAGTATTATTTACAAGATTCGTGAATATATATTAAATATCGCGATATTGGCGAATTTATCGCGATATATAACGATTATATCGCGAGTTGAATCTCCTTTCTCTTGAAAAATAACAAAAGAAAAAAACCTCTATTGGTGGGATTCGAACCCAGGTATCACCAATAACTAGCACAGTTTTGTGCCACCAGACCAAGCTATCAATCTTACTTAATTTGAGCAAAAGTGTGTGTGTGTGTGTATTATTAAGCCACAAAGGGCAGGGCCAACATGGGGCTGAAAAGAGGGCCAAAAGCGGGCTAGGGCTGGGCCAGCCCTAAAAAACGGGCCGATTTTGGGCCAGCCTATTTTTTCGGGCTTGACCCGAGCTTCTACGGCCGGGCCGGGCCTGGATAATTTTCAAAGAAAAATAGGCCTGGCCCTAGCCCTGGCCCAAGGCTCTATGGGTTAGGGCCAATATTATTCATCCAATGGGCCGGCCAGCCAGGGCCTATTGAGGGCCGAGTCGAGCTTGCCCGAGGACCGCCCGGCCCATTTGACATTTCTACCTTTTCTGTTTGATGCAGTTGCAAAAACTCATAGTTAATAGACTCTCAGAATGGGGAAATCACATTTCCTCAATTTGGATGCACAAATACAGAAGATTAGTACTCAACTTCCAATCACTCAAGAAAGTTTTGCCAACAATTAAGATGTTCTTCATGCTTACAAGCTCAAAGTACATTTGAACTGTCTGATGGACGATGAAGAAATATACTGGAAACAACGATCCAAAGAAACCTGGCTAGCACTGAGGGATCGGAATACCAAATTCTTCCATGCCTTAATTCGAGTCCAGAATTCCAGAACTAATTATTCTAATATACTCAACTCTAAAGGAATGCCTTGTAATTCGGGATTAGAACTCAAAGAGTGCTTCCTCTATCACCTTACCTCCATTCTAGTTCCTGATAATAGTCCTGAAGGTAGTAGGAATCTACAGACAGTTGGCAACCTTGCATCTCACCTAACTCCAGCTCAACAAATAAATCTGGATATTCCTTTCAGCGCGACAGAAATAAAAAATTCAATCTCCCAACTACCCCCTTAAATTCCCTAGCCCAGATGGTTTTTCTCATCTTGTTTATCAAGAATCTTGGCACTTTATAGGGCAATTTCTTTCGATTCTAGCTCTTTCTTTTTCTCAATTTAGGGTACACATAGACTGAAGTCAATAAAACCTTCATAACACTCATACCAAATATATGATTATCCCACTCATCCTAAAGATTTTTGACCAATCAGTCTATGCAATTCATTCTACCAAATCATTGCTAAAGTCCTGAGAAATCATCTCAAAGAGGTCATCCCCTCTCTCCTCTCCCCTTACTAGAACGCTTTTACCACAGGTTATCACATAACCGATTATATGTTGATTGCTTAAAACTGACAAACCAATTCGGCTCAAAAGAAAAGGCTATTTGGCAATCGAAACTCCTAAAATGGATATGAGTAAGGCCTTTGACCGTATTAGAAGGGATTTTTTAGAATCCGTCTTGTATCAATTGGGTTTTTCCCAGAAATGGATAAGGTTAGTCATGCAATGCATTACAGCAGTATGGTTCTCGATACTAGTTGAAGGCTCACGCACTACCTTCTTCCGGCCTTCTTGTGGACTGTGTCGAGGAGATCCACTATCTCCCTTTTCTTTTCATTCTATGTATAGAAGTTCTCTCACAGGCACTTCTTAAAATATGGGAGTAATTTGTCTTAGAGTATCAGCACGGTCCCAACCAATCAATCAGTTATTATTTGCAGATGATTTGATATTATTCTTCTCAATTACCCCACTATGTTGTAAGCATCTAAATATCCAGTTTGAAAGTATTTCCAAGACTCGGGTCAAATAATCAATCCCTCTAAATCCGCCCTCTTTGTCAGTCCTAATTTCCACCTTCTCTGGCGGGGTACTTCTCACAACAACTCAAAAATATCAGTCAATAATTCTCTCAGTCCATACCTGGAAACAACATTGGATATAGTCACACACCAATGAGAGTTTTTTCAATATCTGATAGACCGGGTCTAGTGACAATGTGCAGGATGGAAGAGTCTTTTTTTTTTTTAAATAAAGCAGGCAGAGCAACTCTTATTAAATCTATACTTGGCTCCCTACTTACTTATCACATGCAGGTTTTCCTACTTCTGATCAAGGTATGTAAAAAACTAGACTCTATTATTTACCAATTTTGATGGACAAGGAGTTCTCAAACCCTAGGGATACACTGGATTAACTGGAACGCCCTTTGCGGCCCAACCTCGCGTGGAGGTTTAGGATTCAGACTTACTCATATCTTAAACAAAGCCTTGCTAGCCAAACTGAGTTGGCACATGATAGAGGAACTTGACAGCCTTATTTCCACCCTCTTCAGAGAAGTACTGTAAAAATACCACCATTCTTTCAGCTAAAAAAAACTTCTAGGGCATCTTGAGGTTGGAAAAGTATCTTGGCAGGCAAAAATGTTATATTATAAGGGTATCAATGGCAAGTAGGGAATGGTAGACAAATCAATATTTGGGAAGTCTACTGGCTACATTTGGTTACTCCATCATCTTTGCATGAATATGGAAGCCTATACCATCATATACATATGGTATTGGACATTTTCTAGCAAGGTAAATGAAATAAATCTCTTATCAGACAAATCTTTCCCGATCTTTTATCGGAGCAGATATTGGATATCTACCTCTCTCGAGGTGGATGTCCAGATCAGCTTATCTGGAAAGCCACATAAAGTGGTAGTTTCTCACTAAGATCGGCATATTATATGCAATATAACTCTTCCAACAATCAGATCGGCTCATCATTCATGGCAACAGCAACACCATGAAAATTGCTAATTCCTCCCGAAATCCATTTCTTTGTGTGGGAACTTCTCTAAGACAGGTTACCACTATTAAGTTCCCTACACCAGAGGAGTATTCCTATCATTAATTATTGTCATATCTGTCACCAGGAAGTGGAAACAACATAACTTCTATTTGGTTCCTGCTCAGCACTTAAGATAGTTTGGACCGAAAGAAAATGGGGATATTCACATCTATACCCGTTCCATACTTCAAAGAATGATTAATAGCTTGGATATGATTATCTATCACATCGACAGAACATGCTTTGAACTCACAGCTTTTTTTTCTTTCCATTCTTTGGTACATTTGGTTATATAGCCATGAAGTCATCTTTAGGAATAATACCCAAAACCCTCTTCAAATACTAACACTCTTGATTGCTTTAGCCGCACAAATTCTCAATAAAATTAACAAACACAAACAAAAAAGCCTAGGCACAACTGAGATTCTTCAACCAGATATAGGTAAATTGGTCATCAATATCTTAATTAAGAAATCCTCATTAGCTTCAACCAGATATTGGTAAATTGGTCATCAGGAGAAATTATGCAACACTTACTTGGCTATGTACATGCTAAACAAGCCATGGTGACACACGGTGGCCCTTGATGGCACACGGTGGCCCTTGATGGCACAAGGAGACCGTGTGTGGCACTCGACTTGCCGCTCGCAAGAAGAGTCCGCCAACCAATCCCAACAATTTAAAGTAAGCAGTGCATCAACATCGCATAAAACAGTGCACAAAGAGTAAATTTCAACACGAGGGCAAAACGGTCACAAATATCTTCATTACTTCAATAGCATCATTACAACTTACAAAAGGCTTTGTTTGCATCCACAGTGTGCAATCTAGCTAGACAGGCAAGCTAAAACAAAGCAAGGGACTCTCGGGTATGGGTGTGCATGACTCCCATATAGTACCATTAGGAGGAAAAACCAAAGTGACAGTAGTAGACGTAACTATGTGTGAGGAGTCATAGTGCCCCTTTTTAGAGAAATACAACTCGAAATGACTTGAAATTTTACAGGGAAACTTAAATATATACAAGGGTGGTCTCCACCAAAATTGACCAAAAACGCACGCCTGGATCTTTAGATCTTCACGGTTGGCTTTTGGCGTGCGCGGGCACTGCAATTGGGCGCGCGGGCGCTGTGCTTGACGGGCGCATGGGCGCAAGACTTGAAGAACTTGTGAGGGTGCATGGGCGCCTGTTGGAAGGGTGCGGGGGCGCTGAGCTGGATGGGCGCGGGGGCACTGTGCTAGGCGGGTGCAAGGGGCAGCCCGTGACATTCTCCCCCACTAGAGCTGTTGACGCCCTCGTCAACTTCTGCATGTGATAGGCTTCAATCTTGTCGGCGTAGGCTGATAAGTCTACTGCTCGTTCCCAAGTGTTTTCTTCATCCATATGTCCCTGCCACTTGACTAGGTACTCCTGATGGCACTTGCGGGAAGCTATAATCACTCTATCATTCAAAATAGCTTCGGCAACTCGCTTTCCTGCCGCTTTGGGTTTGAGTCCTTGTCTCTTGATTTGGCCCCTGGAGGGGTCGGCTGTGTCTTTATAGAATGGCTTCAACATGCTGACGTGAAAGACAGGATAGAACTGGCGACTCCATCAATGAGGCGGATCAACTTTGTAAGCCATCTTGCCTATCTTCTTCACTATAGTCAGGGGTCCCTCATATTTCTACAAAAGACGAAAGTCTCTTCCCCTTAGAAATTTGTGATCTTGTGGCAGTAGCTTAACCATAACTTTTTCGCCCACATTAAACTCTTGAGATCTACTGTTCTTGTCAGCGTGTTTCTTCATTCTTCTGGCTGCTTTCTCAAGGTAGGAGTGAGCTAGATCTATATTATGTCTCCATTCTTTGCTGAAGCTTATGGCCTTTGGGGATTTCCCGGCATTGGGGACGTTTACCGTGTGGGGTAGTAACGGTTGTTGTCCATTTACAATCTCAAAAGCACTCTTCCCTGTCGAAGAGCTTTTGCGTGAGTTGAAACACAGCTGGGCAACATCCAGTAGCTTGACCCAATTTTTCTATGTTGCACTGACAAAATGGCGGAGGTACTCTTCTAACATGGAATTGAACCGCTCCGTCTGACCGTCTGATTCTGGATGATAACTTGAACTCATCGAAAGTTGGGATCCGAATAACTTAAAGAGTTCAGTCCAAAAGTTTCCAGTGAAGCGGGAGTCCCGATCACTGACAATGTCTTGAGGCATGCCCCAATACTTCACCACATACTTAAAGAAAAGTTGCGTTGTGTCTTCGGCTGAGCAATACTTGGGTGTTGCGATAAAGCTCGCATACTTGCTAAACCGATCAACGACAACAATAATTGTGCCTAAGTCTTCAACCTTCGACAGACCAGTGATGAAATCCAATGACACACTCTCCCACGGTCTTTTGGGGACTGGTAGCAGCTGTAGTAACCCTGCTTTCTTCTTACGCTCCACCTTGTCCTGCTGACAAGTAAGGCATGTCTTCACATACTCTTGCACTTCATCCCCTATTTGGGGTCAGTAGTAACCTTGTTGAAGGAGAGCTAATGTTCTTTCTCCTCCGGCATGGCCTGCCCAAAGGGTGTCATGACATTCTCGAATCAATGTTCGTCTCAGATCATCGACTCGGGGAACATATACCCGTCTTCCTTTGGTCATCAGCAAACCATCTTCTTGCCAAAACTGTCGAGTTTTACCGCTCTCGATTAGTTTCAGTAGTTGTTGGGCAACCGGATCCCTGGTAAGTGCCTTCTTGATCTTCTTTCTGATGTTGATGGCAACTCGGCTATCTACTCTAACAATAGCATTCATGGCCATCAATGCTACCTGATCTAGTTCGGCTCTCCTGCTGAGGGCGTCTGCTACGCTGTTGGTTGAGCCTGCCCTGTACTCGAGTATGAAGTTGAATTCTGCCAAAAGTTCCTGCCACCTGGCCTGTTTCGAGGTGAGCTTAGATTGACTCAAGAAGTGGCTCACTATAGTGTTGTCTATCAGCACTATGAAGCTAGAACCAAGCAGGTAGTGCCTCCAAATTCTGAGACAATGTACTACCGCGAGCAACTCTTTCTCATGAGTGGTGTAGCGACGTTCTGCTTCGTTGAGCTTCCTACTCTCATATGCCACCGGGTGGCATTCTTGCATTAGAACCCCTTATAGTGCAAAGTCAGAAGCATCTGTATGAACTTCAAAGGACTTCGACACATCAGGGAGAGCAAGTACCGGATCTTCAGACATAGCCTGCTTCATAGTCGAGAAGGCCGATTGACACTCCTTGGACCATTCCCAAACATTGCTCTTCTTCAAAAGTTCGGTTAGGGGATGGGCCATTCTCGAATAATCTCGGACAAACTTTCTATAATAGTTGGTCAATCCAAGGAAAGATCTCAGTTCTGAAACATTCGTTGGCGGCTGCCACTCCTATATCACTTGAACTTTAGCTGAGTCCATCCTTATCTAACCCTGTTCTATCACATGGCCCAAGAATTTAATCTTGGTCTGGGCAAAGTGCATTTCGACAGCTTCACGTATAGCTCGTGCTCCCTCAGTCGGGCAAGCACCTTCCTCAAGTGCTTCAGATGCTCGTCCAAGCTGGAACTGTAGATCACAATATCATCGAGATACACCACTACAAAATCATCAATGTAGTCCTGCAAAACCTGATTCATCAAGGTGCAAAATGTGGCCAGGGCGTTGGTCAAGCCGGACGGCATGACCAGGAACTCATACGCACCGTATCTGGTGACACAAGTTGTCTTCGCTTCGTCACCTTCGACAATTCGGACCTGCCAATACCCAGACTTCAAGTCCAACTTGGTAAACACTCTCGCCCTACTAAGTTGATCAAAACAGTCGGCGACTAAAGGAATAGGATACTTGTTCCAAATAGTCACCTTGTTTAGCGCCTTGTAGTCCACACACATCCGCAAGGAACCATCTTGTTTCTTCTGAAAGAGGACTGGTGCACCATAAGGCGACTTCGCTGGAGTAATCAAACCCGCATCTAGCAACTCCGTCAATTGTTTTCTGAGTTCAGCAAGTTATGGTTGTGACATCCGATACGGAGCTCGGGTGGGTGGCTTCGTGCCTGGCACGAGCTCTATCTCATGGTCAATTGCCCTTCTAGGTGGCAATTTCTTCGACAATTCATCAGGCATCACATCTTCAAAGTCATTTAATATCACTTTAACTTCTTTGGGTAATGGTCCCGATACTTCTTCAATTTCGTCCCACCGTAGCATGGCAAGGTAGGTTGTTTCGTCCCGTTTTAATCCCTTTTTCAACTGGGGGCTGAGATAGAACGCTCTCCTGCCCTAGGAGATATAGTTGGGATGACACACGGTTTGTTCCCAAGCATGGCTAGCGAGTTGGTACATGGCATCACTGTGGTCCTCGTGTCACGCAGAAACTCCAACCCAAGGATCAGTTTAAAGTCGTCCATGATGACTACTGAAAAGTTGGTCCTTCCTCTGTATGGGCCAATCTTGATCAAAACAGATCTCGCTATCCCCGCTACTAGCTGTGTGGCAGATTTGATAGCCTTCACCCGTCCGCACCCTTTTTCTAGAGTTAGACCCAATCTTTCCACTTCGGTGCTAGAAATGTAATTATGGGTAGCTCCTGTGTCCACCATGGCCCTGATGGCCTTCCCGTTAACCTTGATGTCCACATACATCAAGCCTTTTCCTGGTACGTCGCCGTTTTTCTTTGGCGGCATGTCTTTAGGCTCTTCCCCAGTCAAGCTCTTTTCAGGGTTCCCAACCTGTGTTGTCACCGCATTACACCACTGAGGAAAGGCCCCGACGGCATCTTCCTCTTCATAATCTTGTGTGTCTGTTTGCTCATCTGTTGGTGGATGCCTTGGTCGAGAGCCAGATTGTTCCCCACGTTACACTTGCCCAATGTTGTCAAAGAAGGCATTCATCATCTGTCGCTGCGGACAGTTAGCGATCACGTGCGGTCCTTGGCACAAGAAGCAACCCCTGAAAGGAGGTTTCTTCACTTCTCCGCTGGTGCTAGCGTCAGGCTTGGCTTTGAACCCAACTCCACTCTTCTGTTGGGTAGAAGAGTTTGACGCCCAACTGCTTTTACTGCCCTAACTTTGGTTTGGCACTAGACCCCCTGGCTTCTTGCCACCAATACCTCTGCTTGGATTTCCTCTCTGAGGGGGTCTCTGTGGCTCGGAGTTGTAATCTGAAAGGCTCTTGGCAGCGATGATGTCTTCATTAAGGTTGTTCACCCGACGTCTATTAAGCTCGGTGCAAGCCCATGGTTTTAACCCTTCCATGAATAAGAAGAGTCTGTCGACTGCGGACATGTCGCTGATGTCCAACATCAAGGCAGAAAATGCCTGGCAATACTCCCGGATCGATCAGGTGTGCTTGCATTCCAGCAACGCTTTCCTCGCGTTGAATGTGGTGTTTTCTGGGAAAAATTGACTCTTTATCTCTCGTTTGAGTATCTCCCATGTGTTTATGACGCAAGACCCATCTTCGATCTCTGCGTACTTCTTCTGCCACCATAACTTGGCATCTCCAACCAAGTACATGGCAGCCATCGACACCTTTGTTGCTTTTGAGTCTACTCTGATGGCTCGAAAGTATTGTTCTATATCAAAAAGGAAATTTTCTAATTCCTTGGCGTCACGGGCTCCCCCGTAACTCTTGGGCTCTGGCACTCGGGGCCTCGATGAGTGCTCCGCACCCCCAGCGGGTGTGTTAACCACTGCACGACTAAGAAGCTCCACTCGATCCTAGAGTTCTTGAAATTTAGACTCCCAGTCTATACCTTCACTGTGCCGTGCATGGTGTTCCACTCGATCTTGAAGCTCCTGAAACTTGCCCTCCCATTCCATGCTCTCAGCATATCGGGTATTATCAGTGGCTTCAAGATTCACTTCCAACGCATCAAGGCGAAGGGAGAATTGCTTCAGGATGCCTGGAGCATCCTGGTCACTCTTGAACATGTCATGTATCTGTGCTTCCAAAGCATCGATTCTCTCTTTCGTGTTGGCCATAGTTTTTCTCAGCAAACTATCCCACAATATTTTCTTAGCTGAAGCCACGGTCCCTTGGGCAACCGCGGCTCTGATACCACCTGACACACGATGGCCCTTGATAGCACAAGGAAACCGTGTGTGGCACTCGACTTGCCGCTCGCAAGAAGAGTCCGCCAACCAATCTCAACAATTTAAAGCAAGCAGTGCATCAACATCACATAAAACAGTGCACAAAGAGTAAATTTCAACACGAGGGCAAAACGGTCACAAATATCTTCATTACTTCAATAGCATCATTACAACTTACAAAAGGCTTTGTTTGCATCCACAGTGTGCAATCTAGCTAGACAGGCAAGCTAAAACAAAGCAAGGGACTCTCGGGTATGCGTGTACATGACTCCCATATGATACCATTAGGAGGAAAAACCAAAGTGACTGTAGTAGACGTAACTATGTGCGAGGAGTCATAGTGCCCCTTTTTAGAGAAATACAACTCGAAATGACTTGAAATTTTATAGGGAAACTTAAATATATACAAGGGTGGTCTCCACCAAAATTGAGCAAAAACGCACGCCTGGATCTTCAGATCTTCACTGTTAGCTTTTGGCGTGCGCGGGCACTGCAATTGGGTGCGCGGGAGCTGTGCTTGACGGGCGCATGGGCGCGAGACTTGAAGAACTTGTGAGGGCGCATGGGCGCCTGTTGGAAGGGCGCGGGGGCACTGAGCTGGATGGGCGCGGGGGCGCTGTGCTAGGCGGGTGCAAGCGGCAGCCCATGACACAATGGACTTTATAACAAGATTTTAGTAATCTCAGACTTTCTTTAACTTGGCTTTTCTTTTCACTAGGATCATAGGACGTGAGGCAGTACCGGTCAGGATGCCACCCATCTTTTTTTATATCTATCAGACATGTAGTCTGTTTTATAGGTGCTACTTCACCATTTGTTCGACTGACCCCAGTAGAGCTGCCCAATCTTGTGCTCATTTGGCAAGTGTCCAACACTTTTTTGTTCCTAATAGTGTATGTATATATAGGGCACTATGCTTAGCTTCTGACTATTCAGTGTTTTGATCTCAGTTTCCTTATAACAATAATTCTGTGACGCGAAAAACAGACAGGATGGGGTCTCCTCTGTGACAGAGACAACTTGAGTGTAAATATTAGCTCTCAGTATGTAAATATCTAACTCCATTCACTTCGAGTTTGATAAAATGCAGTTCTAAATTAAACCCAAAAAAAAAAGGAAGTCCCTTTAGAGAATATTAGAATCTACTAGAAATAATATTTTACGCTATGCTATCCCCAGACCAAGCCAAGCTATGGATTCAAAAAGTTCACGCAAAACTTGACAAACTTAAACCTTAACTACAATCATGCGAAGAGGGAATGGGCGCAAATGAAGTTCTAGGCAATTGAGAGATAAGAAAATCGATGACTTGATAAATAATCATTCTGGAAAAGGTAGTTGCTCATAAAAATGCCCCGCTTCAATGAATGAACCAATGGGAATGAAGTGAAACGATTGAAATTTGATAATAAATATATTTCTTTAAAGAATGAGACCGATATGGTTTCTATGAACATGTCATTTTTATGAGGTAAAAAATGAAAAATAACAATTATTGGGTATCAAAACATGACTTAATGATAAATTATTCGTCATACTTTAACTTTTTCAGAGCACCAAAAGTGACTTTCGTTTGATGAAAAATTATATTTTAACAAAAAACAATCATATGTAGAATGACCTTAACTTTCTCTATGAAACTTGAGTTCTGGCACCATTTTTTCAATGAAAAGCCAACGAAATCTATTCGATTGTGAAAAACTTAGCTCCAAAAACATCTTCGAAAAAATTTAAAAAGTAACTATGAAGTTGGCCCATTTTCTAGTTTCATGCTTATTTGATAGATTATGAGTTTACATACATTGCAAAAAATCTATAGTCATCGATTTAAGTATCAAATCAAAACTAATTATTCAAAAAGTAAATAATCATGACAATCAAAAGTAACTTATCTTAAAGACCTTGACTTCATGAAGCCCTCAATATTTCCAAGAAACGGCGTTTAAGCTTGATTGTTATCTCTTCATCATCCCCGCTTTAGAATGTGTGTCATGCTTGGAGATCACATTTGATCGTAATCAATGTGGTGTTAACATCAAAATAAAATGTAAGCCTAAGTTAGTCACCATGAAGCTAACAAAATGTACTAAGGTTAAGATTTCTACCATGAAGCGAACAAAATGAACTAAGGTTTAGATTTCTATCATTATCGTTGGGAACATTAGCCTAATATTTCATGGTAGATGAGTATGAAATTGAAGGATCAGGATCCCCTGTTGTAACCCATGGTTACAGCAGGGGTGCTGTGCACCCAAATGAGAGAGGGGGAAGAGAGAGAGTAACCATGGTTTACATGGGATCACAGCACAGCACCTCTCTCTCTTCCCCCTCTCTCATTTGGGTGCACAGCACCCCTGCTATAACCATGGGTTACAGCAGGGGATCCTAATCCGAAATTGAATTAATGTTTGTACTCTTTTTCAATTCCAAAACTGGCTTTTCCTACAATACATAATAAATGCACCAAAAAATGTGAATGACCTCTTTCTGATGCTTCACACATTTTGCAACCCTAGTTGTAGCTAAAAGAAACTCACCAAAATACTGACATTGATGTAACACTTCAAGGTACAGTAATGTGATGGAACAGATTATAAAAGAGCAACCTAGTTACTCAATACATGCATACACTTCAGCAAATGCTATTGTTTGGGCCTTAGCTTTTCAGGTCAAACCATTCTTTTTCATATTTTGAGCATGTTGCTGTTAGCAAAAGATGGGAAAATTAGGAAAAAATGGGTTTTGGAGTTAAATATATGTAGATGATGGGTTTATTTTGGAAAATTGTGAAAAAGGGGGGCCACTTTTTAAAATCTCTGAAAAAGGGAGTTAGTTGGAAAAAATGGTTTTTGTTTACAACCTACTTTTCCATTTCCCAAATTACCCCTCCCCAATTTCTTCTCCACTTCTCCCACAATCCCGGTTGATCTTTTATTCCCCTTTACAATCTGATTCCTTCCAAATTCTTCCAACCCCACCCACCCCACCCTGCAGCGGATACCCACCCCCTGCCCCTCTATTTCCCTTCATGCACTTTTGCATAATAGACTTGTGTTTTCACATAAAACGACTAGTGTCACCCAAACTGTGCGTCTATACCATTCTACCAATTCATCTGCAGGAAGAGATATTATGAAACTTGACATGCCCAGATTGTCCCACCAATTCACTAACTACCTTCTTCTACACCGCGATAAGGCGACGAATCAACCAGCGACAAGCTCGGCATACGGCTGTGAGACCGGCCCAATCGAGAGCCTCGACGCTGTAGTTTTGGTGGGGCTGCTTGGCATCAATCTTGGTGAGTTTGCACTCCGTCGCAGGATCTGCCTCATCGCGGATATCAAATGCATGGCCGAATTCGGCAGGGGACCGGCAGAATTAAACTTGTAGCAGAAACTCATGTGCTGGTTCATGGCCTCCTCTGCGCTCACCAGCCTCTCACACCGCATGATCTCGTCCTTCACCGCCTCGCCGCATAGCCCATAGATCCACCTTCCCGTTGAACCGCTTGAGGATGTTGTCTATGTATGCAGCCGTGCACTCCTCCGTCAACCAACAACAGTCGCATTTCACAAACTCAAAGTCACCATTCGGCTTCGGTTGCGATTCTGCCACCGTCATCACCATTGCTTCGCTAACCACAGTTGCCGACATCCCTGCAAATCCAAAAAAAAAAAATTCACCAAACAAAATCAGTGATAACACCATCTAATTAAATTCAAGCCGCAACAAACACAATCCAAAACCAATTCAAATTACATACAAAAGAAGCAAAACGAAATCAATCGACGGATTCCTACGCTTTCCTGTCGAAGTTCTTCTAATTCCTATCGCTCTTTCTCCCAATCTCCTTCTTCAATCTCTTCCAAAACCAAAAATTTAAACATCAAAGACATTTCATAACAAAAACACAGAATCAGAGCAGCCATTTTCTTCCTCCAATTATTTTCTCATCAACAACTACGTGTATATTTGGACATAAAAAATGCGGCTTAATTGAGAGGTGACAAAACGCTTTGCTTTTCATTACAAAACGACCTAAGTGCATCCATTTCTTTAATCTCAACCCCCTTAGCAAGGGAAAGCGTAGTTCCTGCAAGGTCCTCTTTTTTATAGAGTCCCACAGAAGCAAAAACAGCGCTTGTGCCCCCCCTGCGTAATTTCCGCATAAAAAGATCGAGGCATCGGTAGAATCCGACATGCACTTTTGCATAAAACGACTTGGGTTTCTGCAGAAATTGACTAGTTTTACCTAGACCGTGCTTCTACACTGTTCTTCTATGATTGATCGATAAACACACTCCGAAGTGGATCAATTTCTCCTCAACACCTATGAGTATATTTGGGACGATAAAATGCGGCCTAATTGAGAGGTGACAAAACGCGGTGCTTTTCATTACAAAATGGCTAAACTACATCCGTTTTCTTAAATCCCAACCCCCTTAGCAAGGGAAAGCATAGTTCCCGCAAGGTCCTCTTTTTTTAAGAGTCCCACTGAAGCAAAAGCAGCGCTTGTGCCCCCCGTAATTTCTGCATGAAAAGACTGGGGCGTCGGCAGAATCCGACATGCATTTTTGCATAAAAGGACTTGGGTTTCTGCACAATGACCTGTAAATCTAGTGGCTTAATCTTTTTCTAGTGAGTGCACAGGCAATTATTGTATTGCGACAGTTATCAGGTGATCTGATCAAGTGGTCAACCAATAGTCTAGAGGGTTTGCAGTATAAAAATTAATTGAATTAAAGAAATTGCGACTGCAAGCTTTGCATTGTCGCGTGCAAATGGATATCTTCTACCTTCACCATACTTGTAACGTGTTTATAATTTTTTTCCAGATTTCTGCCAGATTTATTACAAATGCTAAACATTTTCTCATCTGTTCTTTTATACAAGACGCATGCAGATGTTTATGGCTAACACATTTTCTATTCAGTGATTACAAGTTTATGAAAATGTTTAATCATTGCGTTTTTGTTCATAGGAGATAGGCTAAAGCTTGTATGGGTGTGATAGCATATTTCACATAAGTTTCGTTGTTTCCATTAGCAACATATTACAACAAACAAAAGAAAAAAGTTACCTCCATTTATGCTGTCATTGGTAAGAAGGAATTGTCATTATAGTAGTTAAAAGCAAATAATAATAACCTAAAAGTAAAACAAAGGTGCATCTCCCTGATGTGATGGGTCCAAAAATTTGAGAAAGAGATGCTAACAAGGCAAGGAAGGAGACACCAATACCAGCTGAGGTGGGAAGGATTTTGGAACGGGAAGGGTGGGGTGGATTTTAGAACCAAAATCGGGATTGGGGGAGAAGTCAGATCGGGGAATCTGACAAAGTCAAAAGCTGAGGGAGGGAGGGGTATTTTGGGAAAGGGAAAATAGTAAGGTTAAAAAAAACCATGTTTTTTTAAGTCACCCTACTTTTCAGAGATTTTAAACATTGAACCCCCCTCCCCACCTTTCACAATTTTCCAAAAAAAAAAACCCTCATCCCCAAATATTTAATTACAAAACTCACTTTTTTGTAATTTTCCCAAATTAAAATAGTAGTCAATTTCTGCAAAAACCCAAGTTGTTTTATGCAAAAGTGCATGTCAGATTCTGTCGACGCCTCAGTCTTTTTATGCAGAAATTACGGAGGGGGGGGGGGGGGCACAAGCGCTGCTTTTGCTTCTGTAGGACTCTATAAAAAAGAGGACCTTGCAGGAACTACACTTTCCCTTGCTAAGGGGGTTGTGATTAAAGAAATGGATGCACTTAGGTCGTTTTGTAATGAAAAGCAAAGCGTTTTGTCACATCTCAATTAAGCCGCATTTTTTTTGTCCAAATATACACGTAGTTGTTGATGAGAAAATAATTGGAGGAAGAAAATGGCTGCTCTGATTCTGTGTTTTTGTTATGAAATGTCTTTGATGTTTAAATTTTTGGTTTCGGAAGAGATTGAAGAAGGAGATGGGGAGAAAGAGCGATAAGAATTAGAAGAACTTCGACAGGAAAGCGTAGGAATTCGTCGATTGATTTCGTTTTGCTTCTTTTGCAGGTAATTTGAATTGGTTTTGGATTGTGTTTGTTGCGGCTTGAATTTTATTAGATGGTGTTATCACTGATTTTGTTTGGTGATTTTTTTTTTTGGATTTGCAGGGATGTCGGCAACTGTGGTTAACGAAGCAATGGTGATGACGGCGGCAGAATCGCAACCGAAGCCGAACGGCGACTTTGAGTTCATGAAATGCGACTGTTGCAGGTTGACGGAGGAGTGCACGGCGGCATACATAGACAACATCCTCAAGCGGTTCAACGGGAGGTGGATCTACGGGCTATGCGGCGAGGCGGTGAAGGACGAGATCATGCGGTGTGAGAGGTTGGTGAGCGCAGAGGAGGCCATGAACCAGCACATGAGTTTCTGCTACAAGTTTAATTTCGTCGGTCCCCCGCCGAATCTGGCCATGCATTTGATATCCGCGATGAGGCAGATCCTGCGACGGAGTGCAAACTCACCAAGATCGATGCTAAGCAGCCCCACCAAAACTACAGCGTCGAGGCTCTCGATTGGGCCGGTCTCACAGCCGTATGCCAAGCTTGTCGCTGGTTGATTCGTCGCCTTATCGCGGTGTAGAAGAAGGTAGTAAATGAATTGGTAGGACAATCTGGGCATGTCAAGTTTCATAATTTCTCTTCCTGCAGATGAATTAGTAGAATGGTATAGATGCACAGTTTGGGTAACACTAGTCGTTTTATGTGGAAACACAAGTCTATTACGCAAAAGTGCATGTCGGATTCTGCGGATGACCCAGTCTGTTATGCAAAAGTGCATGGAGGGAAATAGAGGGACAAGGGGTGGGGTGGGTATCCGCCGCAGGGTGGGGTGGGTGGGGTTGGAAGAATTTGGAAAGAATCAGATTGTAAAGGGGAATAAAAGATCAACCGAGATTGGGGGAGAAGTGGAGAAGAAATTGGGGAGGGGTAATTTGGGAAATGAAAAAGTAGGTAGTAAACAAAAATCATTTTTTTCCAACTAACTCCCTTTTTCAAAGATTTTAAAAAGTGGCCTCCCTTTTTCACAATTTTTCAAAATAAACCCATCATCTACATATATTTAACTCTAAAACTCATTTTTTCCTAATTTTCCCGCAAAAGATGGAGAACCGCAGTTGAGAATCAAGGCCTACCAAAGAGCATGTGATTGCCCGTAAGATTTTGATGGGAAGCTTTTCAACGATTAAGTTGGAATGCACTTATAAGTTACAAAGTAAAATTATGAGAAAGCATCGTTACAGGTTACATAAGTAAAACTCTATCAAAGCAAGAATGTATATTTGCTTGTGCCTGAATAGTGCGCCTTTTGTGTAGGCTAGGCATTCCTAAAGGTCTCACTACACATGTCCACTCAAACTCTCAGACAATGACGTTCAAACTTAATTTCATCACTTATAACAGATATTTGATTGCCAATGATACGAAGCAGATTCCTGATTGCATGGCTAACCTGCTAGGTGCGGCGAGTCTTTTAATATGGAAAAGGGGATAATTACATCTGACACACTTGAGATTT
This sequence comes from Escallonia herrerae, assembly GCA_033070095.1. NCBI lineage: Eukaryota > Viridiplantae > Streptophyta > Magnoliopsida > Escalloniales > Escalloniaceae > Escallonia > Escallonia herrerae. Next base: position 18,774 of record JAVXUP010002200.1, on the reverse strand, counting down.
ACTCAAAATTATACACGATGCCTAGTAACTGTTTTTATTACACTCCGTCGCCTGTGACATCTCATTGTTGTGTTACATAAAACTCACTTCTGTTAAGAAACTGTCAAAAAATAGTTACGGCACCATAAAATTTATTAAAATATACCTAAAATGCCCTTACATCTTCCTCGTCTTGCTTACCAGCCAAAGCCCAGCCACTGCGCCGACGGACAACCACCACCCCGAAAGCTTCCTTCTGCTCATCACGAGACCTGCACTGCCCATCGTCGCGGACGCTCATCCCAGCCACCACGGACCACCTTCTGCCCACTCAATGCCCATCACTCAATAGGCACATAGACACCATCGACACACACACACACCCCTTTCGCCATTGCCATTCCCTCTCCAAAAGCTACAATACTCACTCTATCTGGTCCGTACCCACCTCTGGAACCCAGTAAGAAACCACCACCATCAATGACCAACAACCACCATTAACAACCAACCATTTAAACAACTTGGTGGCTGAGATTCAATGCAGTAAGACCATCGCTATATCACTTCTTCCACCCCATAACACCATCAACAACCAACCACCGACCCCAATGCCTAACCACCACCGTCGCAACAAACCTCGCCACATTATTATCCACCTCTGCCACACTGCCAACAATCCTAGATCTACAAACCCATATCAAAATCTCATCAATCTCATATTAAAATCATCCAAATTAAAAGCCCATACCAAAATCAATCTCATCCCAATTGCAAGCATAACCTTGCACCACGAATTTTAACGCCCTGTCGGCAATTTGGTGTGGGATTTATGATTTGTGGGAGAGATTACAAATTTGGTATGGTTTGTGGTTTGCAGTTTGTGATTGTCTTTGTGCATAGGTTGGTGGTTGCGGTGTAAACCGGCAATGGTGGTTGGGGGTGTAAAACCGACAGTGGTCGGTTCGTTTTTGGTGGCGGTTACGACATAGCGGTGGTTGGAGTGTAGATCCGGCGGTGGTGGTTTCGTTTTTGGTGGTGGTGGCAGGGCAGTGGGGAAAATGGGATAATAGTCGCGCCATGGTGGTTCGCTGTGTGTGCGTGCGTGCGTGCGTGCGTGTGTGAGAGAGAAGAGAGAGAGAGAGATCAGCGATGTGTAGGTGGTCGCCAATCTCTGTGTGTGTGCATGTGCGCGTGTGATGGGCATTGGTGTTTGGGGGCTGAGGTGGTGTTTGGAGATGCGCGTGTGATGGGCATTGGTGTTTGGGGGCTGAGGTGGTGTTTGGAGATGGACATGACAGATTGGGTAAAGTTATTTGTTTAGGAGGGGTATTGCTGTCTTTTCATTGATTATTCCGTTAATTCTGTTAACTGAAAAAATAAAAAAGTGGAACTTAATGTAATAAAAATAATCAATAGGCACCCTATGTAATATTCTATAAATTTCAGGAATGCAGTATGTAATTTTCGACATTCCCGTGTCGTAGAACAAAACGACTGTGTAATCTTACATTATCAATGCAATTCTCTTATTCTACCAAAAAAAACCTTTGAAGAACGGCAAACATTCATCGATTGTTATATGCAAAGGGTTAGATGTCAAAATGGATTTGGATATGTTTTGTGACTTTTATACCAAGATTGAACTTGACACCACTAAGAATGATTTCATTTCTATGCAACAAAATTCACCAGTGGGGCAAAATGGAGGTCGGACGCAAGCACAACGTGGTTTGTATTGGAGTGTCACACAGGCACTTCCTCTAAATATCCAAGCAATGAGCCATCTGAAAGAGTTCAGGAATTCGTTGGTTGAACCTAATTCGGAAATCGAAATCAAACCAAACCGGTCGAATACAAGGACAGTGTCAGAAAAGCGAGAAGAAGTTTCAAGGTAGCAAGGCACAGATGGAATCATTCTTATGTTTTAACTTTTCAAGCCTTGAAGACTGGTGGAAAATTTAGTTTACCAAGTGACAACAAATTTGATCATTCTCAGCCAGCAAAAGCCACCCATGAAGATTCCAACACTAGTATTATCTTACACACATCAATGCGTTTCTTATTAAGAAACATAATAATAATAATTTTGCAGGAAAACGTATTCAGCTTACACTACCTGACAACAAAGATACAAAGATTCACTGAAGGGGGGTATCTGAAAGCAGAACATATGAGAGAGAGAGAGAGAGAGAGAAGCTGTGCTCTTGATCACGTAGAGGTTCAAAGATATCTTTCCTCTACATTATGACTTATTCTTCCATAAGAAGCAGCCAAAGCTGCCCAGAAGCAAGTGGCAAGCCTTCACTTGGTCCACCACATAAGGAAATCCTTGCGCCTATTGATCTTCTTCTGCAGCTGGAGAAGCCCATAGAGAAGAGCCTCGGCTGTTGGTGGGCAACCTGGAACATAGATGTCAACTGGGACAATCCTGTCACAACCCCGAACAACTGAATACGAGTAGTGGTAGTATCCACCACCGTTTGCACAGCTTCCCATAGAAATAACCCACCTCGGCTCAGGCATTTGGTCATAGACTCTGCAGGAGAATCAGTGTAAAAGGTTTCATCAAGCCTCCTTCACATGTATTCATATTGCATTTAACCGTCATGAGCAACACACAACTACCAACCCAAGATTTTTTAAAAGCCACAAACACCATGTATAAATTGTGTTTTATGGAGTGCAAGAATGAATCAATTTGCCATCCCTTTGTGCTCAGCTTCACCTGGCTACATCCCAATGAACATGCGTTAAGATGACGTGAAAACAAAGAGTGCAACCATAAAGAAAATATTTGATGAGTGTGGGCTAATTTCCTAAGCAAATGACTAACTTGAACGGTTATAAACAGCAATCAGGATAGAGAGCTTAGGTAGCAATGTGGTCTGGAAGCAACCGTTTACTTTCCATCTTTCATGTCTATAGCCCCTAGACCCACATAAATGTTCCCCTACTGACAAGGAATCTTTTCCCTTCTATAGCCTTGACATATAAGATACCCAACAAAACCTCTACAAACCAGCAAGGAACATCATGGAACTTACATGAAGCACCCAAGATTGAGTTACTGCTCAAGTATAGAATGCCTAAATACCCATCGTATTTGAAGTCCTAAACAGAGGGACTAGAGCAGTAAGACATCAAGGTGATGCCAAATATATTAACTTTCTTCTTGTACAATAGATGGGTGGTATGATGAACAAGCACAAGAAAAAATTTCTTGACAATTAAAACTTGTTGCAGCTGCAAATTCTAGGCTAAAATCTTGAACGCTCTAATTGGGATAATCCCCCCCCCGCGTGCGCGCACGGGGTGACCACAATAGGTACAGGACGTTGGTACAGGATCTCGACTAAGAGTCAGTTTTGTATTTTACCCAAGAAATAAGATACGACGACCAAAAAACATAAGGGTCCAAAATCTAGACGCAGGTACATAATATTTTAATAGGAATGGGTACAAAATCGCGTCTAGGAGTCGGTTTTGTATGTTCCCCAAGAAATAACATACGACAACCAGAAGAAAAGAAGCCTCCAAAATCTAGGGACGGGCACATAATACACTTCGACATAAACTTCTCATAGTTTTTCAAATAGCATTTATGCAAAATACTGTACATATTAAGCTGATACTTGAAGTTTAGGGAACTCGTATTTATGCTGGCCTTCTATATTGCCAAACTTCAAAGATGGGTGACGCTGACACACTAAAAACCAAGAGGTGTTCTACAGGCATAGTTAAGACTACAATGTATGATCCCTAATCAATACGTTGCTCCAAAACACAGGAATATCAAGATCTCTTACTCCGAAGACATGAAATATAACACCCTGTGCTTTGTTCCCACTTTAGATCTTAACCTCCATCAAAGATGACGCAAAAACTGAATGAAAATGGAGGAACCACCATGCACATATTAGGTGTAAGCGTGCCCCTGATACTCTTCACTTATGCATACTATAGGTCCAGAGGTGTATCTTAGGCGTATCTTTAGTGGAATGTAGGAAATCAGAGATTGTAATTTTGAACCCGTAATTAAGGCTGACTTCAAGTTTCTATTTTAGTACTCTCTCTGTTACTCATATTTATTACGTGTCTGCGATAGGCCAGCCTAAAAATTTTTGGTTCCGGAAACAATTCTGACCCACTAGAGCAGGTACCGTTCTCATTTTTCTGTAACGATGACACAGCTACGCCCATCTTATGATCAATCCCAGAACACCGAATCACTTGAATATTTGTACTGCTCTGCTGCATGTCATGAGAAGCAGAAAATTTCTTCAAATAACATAAACAGACACAAGTAGAGGTGGCATACAAAAATTGAAAACACATCAAATAACACTTAATGTGTTGCCTTTCAAAAGCTGTCCACCTCCGCATTGCAGGTAGGTTGTTGCAACCATAATGATTACTAGGGTGATTTAGCATCATAATTGGTGTCAACAGTGACTGTGCAGCTAAATTGGCATAAGTAGTGAGTTTACCTTCATTTTCTGCAGAATACCACCACTAACCCATAAGTGCATGAATGATTTTCCTTAGAGCACGAAGCATCCACGATACAACCAACTACACTCATCGTATTCTCTCCACCCCACCCCCACCAAAAGGGGGAAAAAAAGAGAGAGACCAAGTAAACGATAAAAAGACCTGTTTTTCCTAGGCTACACCAACAACTCCCCCTCCCCCCACCGGTGGGACGACTATCTAGTGCAGCTTCTCTCCACTTACCTACTTAGGCAGAGTACGTATTTTTGTTGGTGCATATATTTTTTCCTGGAGTCGTTAGCACAAAGGGCTACCTAATATCAGTCATCCGGTTGATATAGGAGGTCTGCACCTTTCAGTAAGTAAGGTCAAAGTTTAGGTCTACCAAGGACCAGGTACCTACAATTGCATGATTTACACTTTAAGGCCCAATAGTGAACTGAACTTATATTTTTAGTGTCACTCTCTTTACCGTTGATTTCTTCCTAACCCTTTATATGCCTATAATCGGTAGAAGAAGAAACATGCCCTTAACTATGAGAAGAAAATGTCATCTACAAAGAAACTGGCTTCACTATGAAAACTCTGCAGCACAACAAACATTCACTCACTCTCTCTAATACCAGTATAAGGAGTGGAAACTTGGATCCTAAATTCTTCCATCTTTCAGAATCCAAAAGATGCAGTGCCAATATTTCTCTTTCCACCAGTAAAAATTGACACTGTATTTATATATAACCAGGAAAATAATCTCTCCACAATTTTGACATAATAATTCCATATTGCTAAGAGACCAGCCTCCTACCAGTCAATTTTAGGCGATAGCAACACCATAACAAGAATCATCTGCACCCTAAACAAAAACTAGCACCAGTCTGAAAAAGAAATTGGCGACCTCAATCCTTCCAAGTTTCTGATTCCAACTACCCAGCCATACAAATAAGCTATACAACCACATTCAAATAATAAGACATAACATCTACACATATATACACAATAATCATTCAGCTCAGGTATGCAAATATCACCAAACAGTAAAAGTTCCCTTAGATTTCAACCAAAACATGTTCATTTAATATTAAGGGAACCTTATTTCCACTCCCTCATCAGTCGCTACAGAGTGCACCAGGTAGAGAATGCTAATCTTTCTAGCGACAAGTGAGATGAGGACAAGCATAGAGGGTGGGTGTGAAAGTACACATTCCCTAAAATCAATTCAGGGATCAAAAATCCCTAAACTACCATAGGTGCATAGTATATATCACAATATATAAAAGAGATCAGGATGTACTTGCGAAGGGCAGGAGCCATCTTATTGGTGAGAGTGCCGGCAACGATCATGCAATCGGACTGGCGCGGGCTGGGCCTGAAGATGATGCCGAACCGGTCCAGGTCGTACCTCGCGGCGCCGGTGTGCATCATCTCGACGGCACAGCAGGCGAGGCCGAAGGTCATGGGCCAGATGGACCCGCGCCGGGCCCAGTTCATCAAATCATCGACCTTGGAGATCACGAACTCGGCGGCCTTGGACAGGCCCGGCGGTGAGGCCGTGGAGGGCGGGCCGGGACGGGAGTAGGTAGCTGGGGACGAAGGCGGCTGCTGGGCAGAGAGGGCCGGGAGGGTGGTGTGGATCGAGGCGGCGGCCCGGTGGGAGGAGGCGAGGAGGGCGAGGCGGTGGGATTGTCTCGCGAGAGCCATGAGAGAGAAGTTCCCGAGAAAATAGGAGTGATGTGGCGGTGGCGGTGGGTTTATTTGTAGAGGAGGAGAGGGTGGCACCTCGAGGGGTTGAATTAATTAGCCAAATGACTTGTCTGAAAAATGAAAATTGGCATTTGCTTAAATAAAATCGTACATGATTGATTTACCTAAATATGGATGACACTAATTTTTGTCCTTCCGACTCATCTTATTAGCGTCCATTGTTGTAAACGAACCGAGAATTCGATCGACTTAACTCTGTTAGGTTGATAAAATGATAAGAGAATGTCATTCTTAATGACTATACGAGGTTAGCTTTTTTCTTGGAATCAATTTTGGCTATTATTCGGGTAATAGAAAATTTCTTTCAACCTGATATATAGTGACAATTTATAGTTATTAAATGTTTCTAGTGACTTTTCTACTGACATTTGCAGTGACAATTTATAAGATCATTCTTTAGCGTCACTAAATAAAAGTCACTAGAAAAATTTAACGATTATTAATAGTGGCTGTATGGGGGATAAGAGCAAAATTCCTTCACTCGGTAGTAGCCAATGTTTTTTCTTTCTCTTGATTCATCATCCGAGGTTGGAGAGTTAATTCGCTCTCCAAAGGGCTCTTTAACAGGAGTCATTTCGGGCTCGACTCATGTTGGCGAGAGTCACGGGACCGAGAAAGCAAAGTGAGAATTTCAAAAGAAAATAGGTGCAAAGAGGGGAGGAGAGGTCGAGGTGGCAAATTCTGCATTGGTTGTTGAAAGTGCAATTTGGTCAATGTGATTGGTTGGGTAAAATTAGCATTAGTTACCAATGAGTAGGCCAATTTCATTTAGCTATCGGCACTTTGCACTCCTTTACACGATTTGATGTTATATAAGAATAAATTACATACAGCTTTCCTTAGGTTATATGAAACTACACATGCTTTTTTATTTTTCAGTTTACAGAATTAACGGAAGTAAGGAAAGGAAGATTGTACCCTTATAAAAATATAAGTTTTCCTAACCACCATAAACAAGATTTGACCAATTCTCCATCACCACCATTTGTTTTCACCACCCACAACCACTATTTGTTTCCACCACCACTAACCCTGGATCTAGATCGACCATTGTTCTTCCTCCAAGATTTTCATTAAGTCAGAATTTTTTTTAGAGCTAATGTAGACTAGATCTTTGACTCCTAATCGGGTACTATGGATCCAATCAAGTAGCTCCAGATCTCGCCCGTCTTTCCTATAGGTCGTGATTTTCCATGAGATAGTCGTTTCCTCTGTGTGTGTGTGTGTGGGGGGGGGGGGGGGGGGTTACATGCAGCAAGGGGTTGGAGTAGCTATGTAAGCAACCCCAGCAGGATGTGGTGGGAGTTAGAGGGCGGCGGTGGATGGATAAACCGTGGGTGGGTAGGTTGGTTTCAGTGGGTGAGACAAATTGTTGTGCGCGTGTGTGAAGGGCATACCATGGTGGTGATGAGCAGTGTGTGTCGCCTGTGGTGGTCGCTTGTGTGTGGGTAAAGCGAGGGGCATGTGACGTTGGTGATAGGCAGCATGTGTATGTGTGAAGGGCATGTGACGGTGGTGATAGACAGCACACGTGCGCGTGTGGCGCCGGTGTGTGTGGGTGTGAGCATGGGTAAGGGGCACCTGACAGTAGTGATAGGCAGTGCATGCGTGCGTGTGTTCACAAGAGCACGTGCGCGTGTGATTTTAATGGGCGAAGTGTTCCCGTCCCAGTGGGCGTATGTGTGTGCATGATGGGCGAAGTGTTCGCGTCCCCAGTGGACGTATGTGTGTGCATGATGGGCAGTGAGGGTTTGATGTGGGATGATGGTGTTTGGATAGACGGTGGTCATCGATAATGGTTGTCAGGATGTATGCATGCGGCAGTGGTGAGGCGTCAACAACGGCTGCTAAAGAAAAAGAGGAAGATCTAAGGGTACTTTGAAAATATCATAAAAATTAAAAGGTGCCCCAACTTTTCTTGACGGTTCTCTAATGGAAGTGAAATTTATGTAACACAAAGACAAACCACAAGGGACAGAGAGTAATAAAATAGTTAGTAGGCACCGTGTATAGTTTCATGTAAACTTCAAGAGTCCCGTGTCTAATTTATCCTTATATAAGTGACAAGCATAAATTAGCTATACAAGGAGTTTCATTAGTTGATTTGTGATGCAGTGCATTTGACGAATGTAACAAGTTCGCGGCAATATTCACAACTTCGGATGTTTAAAACATTATGCGTACCATAAAATACAATCTAACGAAATCATATTGGTTCAAGACTTCCAAGAGAATTGCTTAAACAATGTCGATATACAACACAACTCGCTTTAATTATTATTTTTCTTGAAAGCTAATATACAACCTAAAGAAAATTCGGAAATGAAATTGACAGTAATCACTATAATTTCACAAGGCCTCAATTTTACAGAGTTGAAAACCCAGGTATATATGATATTAATGCACTACAACAGCTGCTCCCTGCGACAGCAAACTAGCGGACAGCCTTCATACTGGTTGCAGGGGAGCCATAATCGGCAATTTCATCTACCTAAACAAAAACAAAAACAACAAAAATGCATTGTTTCTCCCAAACAATGCTGTAAAGTCACCGGGAATATAAGTCAACTTACATCCTCGATTGCTCCACGAGTGATGCAGCTTCACTAATTTGCTAGGATCCCACAGTTGATGCAGCACCTGCATACCATCTGCCAGTTGGTGTGGAAGGCGGATGGACCTTTTGCACGAAGCGCTTAACACAGCTTTGCGGGCAAGAATATACTATCTTCCTGTAGACCATCATCAAGCATAATACATGTACAAGCTATTCGCAGCAGCGCATGCTAATGAATTTTCAGTCGGATGCCATGCTAGATGGAGTAGCTTTGTCGTGAAATCAAAAGCAGTTCCATTTGCGTCAGCCCCAGAGTTATCTGCCCCTTAAGAGGAAACGTATATTATGCTCGGCATATTAAGGTCATCAAACCACGATAAAAGCTAATAGGAATATTCTGAAACTTGCACTGTTCTAGATCTATGAAACATTCATTAGAGTCCGAATAAGTATGATGTTCTCATCTAAGTCATTGCAGTGAATAATATTGGAAGTTGGAAACTAAAAATCGATATGGCAACTTTGTAAGGAAGAACGTATCATATGTATTGAATTGATTATTAAATCAGCTAAACCATAGCAAGCATCTCGTGAGATATTACTGAATCCTTAGTGAATTGAGTCAAGTTGCAAAGGAAACTCTACTCAGCCAAAGTCAGAAGAAGCTTCAGTAAAAAATGGTCAATTAAGTTAACAAATACCTCGCTTGACAACACGGGGAGGTGTTCCAAACGATCTTGAAGGCCTTGCTGGGGTATGGATTTGTCTCCTAGTAGAAAGGATAAAAATACATGAGAAAAATAAACAATTGTAACAATTGGATCCTACTCTATGGTCTGATTAGAAGTTCCCAAAACCATAGGCAGCTCTTAGGTACATTATCAAGGATGTACCTTGTGGGGTTTTTGGTCGCTTCCAAAGTAGTTGCTTCTGTGCTACCCTCGTAACAACCAAACACACGAAAAATGTTGCTGCATCACGAGAAGGTCGTAACATTAGATGCTCACGATTTTATCAACAATGAAAACCAGAGGTCAAAACTTCAAATTTTGGTGTAAGTTTTGCAGTTCAGACCTATAAGAACCAGTCGCCACCCGCAGACCATCTCCACTCAGACAACAATCGAACTTGTCGTAGATAGAATCGTTTTCGTATAAATCACACAGCTGATTAAGATCAACAGTTGAAATTATTCATTTCGGGGAACTTCAAAAGCTGCAGAACTCTTTCTTAAGTTTATCAAAACTCAACATAAGCCTTATAGAAGAAATGTCACCTTAGGTCTCAAGTATTCATGAACCTGGAAAGTTGCAATTGGGCCAGAATCCATATTAATATCCCACATCTGACAAAGAGTAAAAGCAAAACCCGGGTTGGCAAGAAAATGATGCATGCAAAGATCCTGGCATTATAGCTAGACTAAATGCCTTACAACAAAAACAAAATCATCATGGCTCGTGCATTTAAAAGATAATGGTACTCCAGAATAATGAATGGCAGCTGACCTGCTGATCAAGCGACACGAGCAAGGACCAAGAACATAACATTTTGAATACATTCGGAATGTAGAAATATGTAACAAATGCCAAGCAGTATGCACTTGTTATCCAATGACATGCCGGATCCTCTTCAGCAACCTCCCATCATATCAAACATGCAACATTTTCCAAGTCCAGCCTCTTTAAGTGAATTCGTAATTGCATTTCCTTTTTAAAGGCAGAACAACAGACATGGCAGACTGTCTATACTTTACAGAGATGGAGTCATGCCAATATAATAGATCATCTAGGCATTCTTAAATGGGTGCACCAAAAGGTTATCCTCAAATCCCAACAGATTTTATTTTCAAGCGCAATGGAGAACAGGATAGATAAGGAGAAGAGTCAAACTCCCGTACAGTTGATACACTGGTACCTAAAAACTACGAGAAAGTTGGAACAGCTGTCTCCCAGATTTAAAGAACGTGTGGTTATCATCATCGACAACGGAATCTGGTTCTTCTTCTTCTTCTCTCCTCTCTGCCAGAAATCCTTGGTCTTGAGACCCTCAAGTATCCAGTGCGTGTCCCAGCCGTATCCCTGTCGTGTCCAAGCCGCACCAAAAAATTGTCTAGAAAAGCTAAATTATTTGGACACGCATCAGAGCTGCACCCAGCCGCACGCGCACAGGATTCGCAGCCGATGCTACTACATTAGCCAAACTGGCACCATGCTTCATAGCTGTACAATTTTCTCCTTATATATGACCGTGACTAGTTTAAATTAGGGTAGATTAAGTTGAAATGCCACATGATATGCCAAAGCCATAAACGCCTTCCGTCAAAACAAAGTAACAAAGAAGTAATGAATCATCCTATATCACCACATAACAAGCCAAAACTTTCGCAAAATCCATGTTGAAAACCACTTAGACATGATCTCAATCAGTTACAAGAACTCAATAACTTGAATGGAGAACGTGATTTGCTAACTTGACATAATAATTTTGACTGGCAGGTTGAACATGTTAAATTTAGTACTAATGACCCTACAGAACATTCATGTAATTGTTAGCAATTTGATATTCTGATGGTAGTTAAACCACAGGAGAAGTTCTATGACTCGAGAACAAAACCGTGTCCAAATCAGAAATTTGAAATTCTTCTGGAATTTGACAAAAAACACTAATTAATTCGTTTTCTCAGAGTAAGAAAAGCTTTATGCTCAAAGCTCAAAGCATGGGCATATCTGATGCTTCAATAATTATTTATCAACAATACCAACGTAACCGCTGAGTTTTGGGTAAAGCAACCTATTATAGTGCTTGGATGCTCTTATTTAATTCCAAAAACTCTTCAAAGGCTACAAATCCAGTCTGGAAAATGTGTCTTACTCTATTCACAAGGAGACTCTTACTTTACCTGACAATGGTCATGCCTTCGTGAGAAACACAGGAAATGTGAAGAAATATCTAATTCCTAACTAAAATTGTCTGAATTTGAAAGATACCTAGAGAAAAGTGCATCTTTCAACAACCAATAGGTGTGGGTACTTACAAAATAAAGTGCAAATTTGCATTCCCTGTTAAAAATCTAACACTTACACTGTGCGGTTCATTCAGTCGCCATGCTTTTAGTAGAGGTTTTGCACACATTGGCATAGATATATGACCAATCTCAGGAAGCAACTTGCTGTTGGGAAATGATTGCAAGAGGGTTTTCGAGCAATGTGATTACAGGTAATTTCATGGCGTGGCCAAATGTTCCTCATTTAAGTCCTAGTACGAGGACTACCTATGAACAAGTCAATAAAAGGAGCCCACAACGGGATAACTGGATTCCACCTGACAATACTGTGAAGGTATCTGTTTGCAAGTCCTTGCTCTAATTTCTTACCAATCAATTTAGCATGTGATTATCCTTGAAACTGTAAGAGGAACCATGTTTCCTATAAGAAGCTCCGAGTGCAGAGCACTTACTCGTTACAGCACTATCTAATTCCTTAACTCAGACAAAGCGTCATTCGTTCTACTCAGGATCAAAACATGCAGATGCCATAGAAAATAAGACGCATACACCATTCCAGCCCTCAACATCAAGATCCAACTGTAAACTTCTTGTGAAATCTATATAAATGGATAGCAAATTTTGACATAGTTACCTTAAGTGTCATGTAATCACGACTAAATAAGTATCTCCCATCTTTTGCAAACTTAACATCTGAAGTTGAGGCAAGAATATCTGTAAAAAATGATTTAGAACCAGGAGCCTCGTGCTCTTCAAACCTATACCGTTAAACAAACACCCAAGAAGTTGTCAATTCAGCAGAAGTAGCATTCTAAGCTAAATAAGTCATTGAATACGCAAATGCAAATTTATTTTTTTTTGAGACGATGAGAACAAAAACCAAGAATCCACTTACAATTTGCTATGAGTGTCATTTAGAGCTGATTGACGCAAATCAATAAGCCTGATTAAGCCTTTTGAGCTACTATATGCCAACATATTACAACAAGAAGGGTGAAACTCCGCCGAAGTTATAACCTCTGCATGAATAGCCATAGTTAGGTGATATAGAATATCACTGTAGCACTTTCAGTAGGGAAAAAAAATCGAGAATGCTAGACAATAACTATTAGCATTTGCCATTAAAGTATATAAAAGTTCATGTGGCTTGTAGAATGTTCAGATTCCTACCAGTTAGATCCTCCATGTTTGCGGGTTTCACGTCAATGATATTGAAACTTTGATTGCTAATTTCCAAGTTCCACAGATTTATTCGCAAATCATCAGCTGATATAAAAGTTTCCCCATCACTATAACATTCAAAAGCAACAAAGGAGGAATCACGAATAGTCAGCAACCCGATATAAAAAGGCATATAGATAATACTCTTGTGGATTTACAGACAAATATTTCCTCCATTAACTAAAAAGAGAATCACCGTATATTAAACATTACAGAGAATACAGACAACATATACAGTACACCATGAACTAAAATTACAGCACTGTTGTAGAAAACTACATAAACCCATCGAAGGGCATTTAAATATCTTAAATGATCAGCAAGGAGTTTTAAAATGATAGAGCATACATATCAGAGGAGAGAATTATTCATTCTCAATAAGCGGATACTAAAGCAGCAAATTATCCAATCAGCTGAAATATGAAGACAGAGAAATTAGAAAACTCCAATCATGTCAAAACATGCAGGTGAAGTGCCGTAAGAGTGGTTTTTCTCCAGTTCTTTCCAACACTATTGACATCTGGTGAAAGGTGAGTTGGGAGTTATTTGAGCGTCAGCACACCTATGATCACTCCATTCTGGGTCCGCAGCAAGGATTCTTAGTTCGCTTCAGTTTGCTATTGGGCTTTGCTTCATTTGAGAAGTGAGGACACTTGGATGAAACTGCATTAGTAATTTAAATCACCCAAACTAGAAGGTGAGAGGCCGCTCAAGCAAAGGTGCCACTAAAATTTAGGCCAATCCATCTAGGATGTTTTTCTCTAATCCTACTTTCTGTGATGACACAGTACACATTGTTGCTTGGACCTGACTGACAATAAGATCGAGATAGGCTAACTATTCATGCCATTTCCAACAATAGCACTAGAAACCAGTGCGCTTTTTGATTTCTCATCTCCTTTCCCCTCGGTTTTCTCTGAAAACCTGTAAATTTGTTTCGAGCTATCTATATATATATAGGTAGTGCTAGGTTGGTTGGGTACAACTGTGGTGGTTGAGAGATATTTTCTTGAAGATAAGGTAAGAAGAACTAGAACAGAAGATAACAATATATTCTAAAAAAATAAGAGAGAGACAGTAAGTATAGACTTGCAAATCGAATCCAACACCACATGGCTCAATTGAAAATGAGTAGAATTGGTTTTAATTTCTGTTCTTTCAAAACCTGAAAACCAAAAACTCAGGGCCTGTTTGACAATACTTAGGTGTTCAGTTTTCAGTATTCAGAAAAACAAAAATGACTAGTTTAAGTTATCATTTTCTACAAAACCATGATATGTTTGATGCATCTTCTTTTTGTCATTATCTTTTCTAATTTTTGCTTTGCCATTTCTTCTTCTTTGTCATCACCAACCCAATACCACCACTGCCACCAGCCACCAGCCACCACAAACTACACCATCACCACCAATCAATCCATGACTACTTGAAGAATTCAATTAAAATTCCCTTGCCTTCCTCAACTCACACCTAACTATGACTCCCGTAGACAAGACCACCAAAGATTCCAACACCAAGCTGCAACTATGAGAAGCGGATTGAACTGTTGATGGAAATTGGGAACAGATGATTGCTGCCATGGGAGAGCAAATTTCCCTAGAATCCCATCCATGGAAGGAGTCACCTTTCAATACCGTAGCCAAAATTGTTTCCTCATAAACATATAAGTTTCTTGGTCAACAACTTAGCTTAGATTTATGTAAGTACAAGTTTTGTCACAAGCTTTTGAAGTTTGCCGGTATAAATCACATCCATAATATCGATGGCAGCTATATCGATGGCAAGCGGTGGTGCTGGTGGTAGGTGTGGCGAATTGACAAAGATGAAACAACAATGCTTACAGTGGTGGTGGTGGTGGTGGTGATGGTGGCAGTGGTAGTTTGGGGTGGGGAGGGGGGGAGAGGCTATGGTGTTAGCATTGGTGGTCATGGCGATGAAACAGTAAAGGAGAAGTGTTCATTGTGATGCTTCCAACAAGGTTAGAACGGTGGAACTCAAAAGGAAACAAAAACTCAAAACTAAAGGCCAATTTGCGGGTAGTCAATAAAAGCCTGAATTTGAAAACTGACTAAATTTGGGAATTTTGAAGAGATTAAAACCGACTACTAAACATGAGTTTTCTTTTAACAGTTCTAGAACACTCAAAATTACATTGGAAAGCCATATGGGTTTCAAACGCCACCTCAATAGCTTGGCCATCAACCAAAGCTCTTTAGTCGTGTTTCCTTTCCAACTCCTTATGGAGAAAATACTAAGTTCTAATAGCTAGTAAAACAGAGTGCATTTGCACAAATTGTCACTACTAGTTCCATCTTTAAGTGACATAATTTATATTTAGCAACAATGTTTTCACTAAAAAATGTGTATTCAGAGACAGTTTTCATTTTTGATACTGTGACCTTCCTAACACAAGGTTAATGGAGGACAGGCACAAGGGCCATACCAATCAAGTTTACAACGATTAAATTGGCAAATGACGAGGACGGTTTACCCTTATATACAGGATTCTATCTAGTTTACCGACATATTTAATGTTGTTCTCCAAGTGCAGTTGAGCTACTCTCGAGCAAATTGAGAGATATATCCTGGTTTGGAATGAGGACGAGAAGAATTGAAGAAGCATCTCTTGAACAATGGAAAGAAGTTTGCTAACGTATCAAGGGGATGGAGTTAAATAAAGCTCTAGCAGATAAATAGTATAGACTAGGGACACAAGCGTGAGTAGCAAATATGATAAGATCAGGTTAGTCCTCAGAGAAATTAGAATCCCCAATATTTATAGCCTTCTAAAAGCCATTGCCTTAAGCAATATTATATTTTGGTAGAAGTGGCTCTCAAGTTATGTTTTGAAAGTAGTCATTGTGTTGTTATGCAGGAATTTGTTTTCTTAATAGAAAATTTGAACCCTGCTTCCAGGACTAGGAGGTGGGACCAGCCAAGTCTTTGTTGGATACGTTATACAGCTTGAACAGAAAGGGTAGACGACTGATGAGCTGGGATTTTCTGCTGAATCTGAGCTTTGCTAATAAGGGGAGATGGAACCCCTTTTTAACAGGAGTTATATTACAATGAGCGACAAATGCTTCCGCTAAGGTGGATATAAGTATGTTGTGAGTGATATGACTTATAGAGGATTAAGATGTCCACAATAGCTGTTAATACTTCATGTCCTAAGCCTAAATATGCCTGAATATGCCAAATTTGTTGTTCGGGATGGTTGAGGTTGTGTCGAAAACTGGGAAGGACTTCTTCTCAGCTGGTCTTTGTTTGAAAGAAAAGAAAGGGAGTACAGGTGTGAGCTATGAAGCATGGGCGTGGACTTTCCAACAACTTTTGAGAGAGAGGCAGTCATGCTTAGAACATGCCGATGAATTGATATTGCCTTATTTAGTCAAGCAAAGTGTTCATAAGAAACATTGTCCTACAATAAGTAAAATCAATATCACAAGGTTGTATCGTAAATTTAAACTACGGTGTTTTTAATAAACAGCAGACATTTTTCGTCGATTTAGCATTCTTTTACGTAATATGATAGCATGCAAAAGCTAAACACAAGCAAGCACAATGAGAACTCAAGTATCACAACATATGAGAGGTAGAGGTCACAGTTTGAGAAAATGATGACAAACCTGTTATTGGAGATGGAATTAATATTATAATCGTGGGCATGAGCATATAATCTTCGGCATCTAGCCACAAGGCTTGTTTCGTGACTGCTTACCTATATATAACAAGTTAGACAATGTTTAGTGCGATAGGTCTGCCACATTATGCGACCATAGGCAGTTCTCAGAAAATACACAACTAATATACCGAGTAAGATTTTAAATCTACTCAGAACTTAATGCAAAAAGCTCAACTGTCTAAAGAAAAATAATGGATCAGGCTTTGTACAACTACCACGGGCATACGAAGGGATGGAATTCCCCCATTTGATGATGAAAAATCACTGCTTAAATGATTGAAGGTATTATCAATTTGTCCCCCATTCGCAATCGTTTTGCAGTTTGTTGATACAGACGAGCCACCAAGACTGCCATTTCCCATTGATTTTGAAGGGTCAACATTCACATCACATATTTTCTTGACCTTCTTCTCTTGAACCTGGTCCAACATCAACATATAAGCAAAATAATCACAGCAAACTATTCATTGGTAAAATGGATAATGATGCAAACTCAAATTAATTTCTACCTAATTGGAAAGTTAAAAGGTTTATAGCTATTGTATTAATGAGAGGATGCACTATTGGGCAGCACAAGCCACAAAGCAAACAAGATACGGTCACACAAGCTTAGAGAGAATCGGAAAAGAAAATTGACCATGCACACGCAGCATACAAGACACAGAGAAGTACACCTGCAAGAAATCCTTCTTGTTCCGAATCATTCACCTCCAGGTCACAACTCAAAATGTAGCAACCTTACAGTTGAGGCTCGCACGGAGAGGAAGAGACAAACATAATCTAAATTAATTTTGGTTGATTTTTGCACTACGTATTTGTGCTGAATTCACTTACAAGACTCTACGACTAAAATACCCCCAAGTCTAAAAACTCGTAAATAAGTTTTCACACAAACATATATAATTAAGCACTACACCTCCAACACCCCCAAGCTGGATCAAATATAGCAATGCTACTTAACTTGTTACAAGTAAAATTAATTGTACTCTAACTCCAAGATGATTGGTAAAAAGATCAGTCAAGAGAGATATTATTGGAATCAGAGAGAGGTTTTTTTTTTTTGGGGGGGGGGGGGGGGGGGTGGTGGAGAGACGAAAATCATATGAGATCAGATTGGTCACCATTTGCACTATGTTAGGGACATGTATGTAACTAGCAAGACCTGTCATCAACCAAAAAATGCCACACCAGCTTTATTTACTCTATAAAGAAGGGCTATTTTGATGAAAAGCAACTCTTTTGAAAAAATAAAATTAACTCCCACACTGTTATTGGGACAGCAGCTAACAACTTAAAGAGGTGCACCAGATTCAGACTGAAGACTGAAGAGGACTCAGTAATTCTTATCATTTATCAACATTGATACAAAGTTTTCTTCTAAAAATTCACTGGCGAGAGTAAATGCCAAAAAGATAAAGTCTACAAAACCATAAACACAATAAAGCTTCCAAGATTGATGATTCCTTCCACATATGAAGCAAAAATGTCTGATGATCTAGCAAAAGTTTATAGTGCCTTTTAATATGGATAATCCATGACACTAATCTCCATGGTGTACTTTAACTTTGGGACCACATACATACCCAAATTTTGACTCATTATCCGGCAAAAAGCAGCTATACCAAAACTAGAACTGGACGATAATCAAGCAACTGAAGCAAGTGTTTTTTGTGCACCTACATCTCATGCTTTATTACATTCACAAGATTATTTTACATTGAAAGGAATTACTAGAATTCACTCTAAAATGAGCTCCTTATGAAGGTTCTCCACAGAACAACTCAGATCTCTCTGCACCTTATATCAGGAATGATAATGTATCTCATGAACCATATCTCCTAAGTTAGTTGAAGTTCTACAAGAACCAACTCGGTCATCTCTCATCTTTTTTGGGGAGGAAATCAGGTTGCTGCTTACCCTCACAGGTAAAAAAAACACAGGAAACAAGTTTTTTCTTGACGTTCACATTGTTAGTGCCAAAGATAATCATGGCTGTGCATAGACCCCGTCTGTCAGTGTGCACCAACCCCCAAATGAAAATACACATATTCTAGTTGACAGGTCAGCTCTGAACGT